>CAIGQV010019090.1:3441329-3452205 GCA_903798115.1 Danio jaintianensis
TGTGTGTGTGTGTGTGTGTGTGTGCGTGTGTGTAAAAATAGTACTATTTAAATTCTAAAGATATTGTGCATAAGAAATTGTGTGCTTGAAATCGGTGTCTTTCTTCAGTTTTATGCAGATTCAGACATTTGTAAGTGGTTCAGTTAAAAGTAAAACAAATAGTTTTGACTGGTTTACTAGCAGCTGGTGGAGTCAGTATGGAGTCTTTGGAGAATCCAAGAGCTGTTGCATACGCTCTGAACTTCTCCATCAAATCAGCCCTCAACTTCTTAGCACGACCTAAAATCACATCATAGACAGAGCAAAATTAGAAATACACTATAGTTTACTATAAAACACAGTTCAGAAATATGCTTGAGTTTACTACAACCCCAAATCAGAAAACGTTGGCACAGTATGGAAAACGCAAATAAAAAAATAAAGTTATTTCTAAATTTACTTTGACTTGTATTTCATTGCAGACAATACAACAAACATTATTTAATGTGTTCCTCATAATTGTTTTTTTTTTTTTAATAAACACGTATTACAATTTTAGCTCTTGCAACACATTTAAAAAAAAAGTTGAAACAGTAAAGCATTTACCACTTTGTAATGTTGCCATTCCTTTTCACAACACTTAAAAGATCTTTAGGGACTGAAGACACCATGTGATGAAGTGTTCCAGGTGTAATTTTGTCCCATTCTTCCCGCAAACCAGTTTTAAGGTGGGCAACAGTAAGGGGGCTTCATTGTCACATTTTGTACTTCAAAATGCACCACACATTCTCTGTTGGAGACAGGTCAGGACTGCAGGCAGGCCAGTCAAGTACCTGTATCCTCTTCCTTGAAATATGCATGGGTGTCCCTGGAAAAGAAGGCAGCACATTGTGCTCCAAAACCTCTATGGACTTTTCAGCATTAATGGTGCCATCACAAAAGTGCAAGTTACCTTTACCAAGGGCACTGACACAACCCAATAACATGACAGACCCTGGATTTTGGACATGTTGTTGGTAACAGTCTGGATTTTTCTTTGGTGAGGAGCACACGGCATCTATTTCTTCCCCAAAATACCTGAAATACTAATTCATCTGACCATAGTACACATTTCCACTGTGTGATGGTCCATCCCAGATGCCTCTGAGCCCAGAGAAGTTGACGGCGCTTCTGGACACTGTTAACATAGGGCTTCCTTTTGGCACAGTACAGTTTTCACTGGCATTTGTGGCTGTAACTACGTATTGTGGTACTTGACAAAGGTTTGCCAAAGTAGTCCTGAGCCCATGTGGTGATATCGCTTATAGATGAATGACGATTCTTGATGCAGTGCCGCCTGAGGGATCAAAGATCACGTTCAGCTTAGGCTTGCACCCCTGTCCTTTATGCACTGAAATTCCTCCAGATTCCTTGAATCTTTTAATTAATTAATTAATTTTAATTTAATTTTAACCGCTAAAGGTGAAATATCCAAATGTCTTCCTATCTTTCTTTGAGAAACATTGTTTTTAAACATTTCAATAATTTTTTTCATGTATTTGTTGGCAAAATGGCGATCCTCAGCCCATCTTTGCTCCTATAGGACTAGACCTTTCTTGGATGCTGCTTTTGTACCGAATCATAATTACAATCACCTGTTGACATCACCTGTTTCAAATCACATCATTATTTAACCAATTTACCCGATTAATAGCCCTAAACTGCTCTGGTCCGGTGTTGCAGGTCTGAATGACAGAAAAGGATGTATATTTACAAATGAAATGAAGTTGACCAGACAAAACATGAAATATTTTGTGTTCATGTTGTCTGCAATGAAATGCAAGTCAAAGTAAATTTTCTTTTTTTTTTTTCCATACTGTCCCAGCTTTTTCTGATTTGGGGTTGTGTAAAACACAGTTCAGAAATACACTTAAGGTTACTGTAAAACACAGTTCAAAAACACACGAGTACACTTCAGGAAAACTTTTGTTCAAGTGATTAGTTAAAAATGCCGATTCATCCAGTAATGAAACAAGTGAAGGCTTATGGAGTGAGTCACTGAAGCATTGATGTAAAGTGTGATACTCCATAGTGGTGCACCATGCTATTTTTTACAGTCTCACCATAAAGGGACACTTGCGTGTATTCTTTGTTCATCTTCTTGTGTTTGACGACCATGGCGTATTCGCTGTAGTTTGTCTCCACCACAGTAACATCTTTCATCCTTCTATGACCTTCAAATTACAACAGAAACCGAACTGTAATATTATTTTCTCAGTGCGTAATTGTGGTGTAATGTCTCATATGTTCTGTGGACTCACGTGTGCTGTAGTAGTTAAATACGCTGGACACAGACGTCTTCTCATAAATGTAGATCTTTTGCTTACAACCAGACGAACTGCATATAATAACACAAATGAAACAGCAATCATCATCATATAATGTCAGAATAATATATATATATATATAAAAAAAGGTTCTTGCTGCAATTGAAACTAGTATAGTATGGTCTAAGGACACAAACTTGACCAATGTTTTGAAATAAAACATCTGAACAATCTGCATTTCCATCCAAAGATGCAAATTAGACTTATGCGCAAAACTGGAATATCACCTAAAACATTTGCGAATAAAGGACCATTTCCATCTAATGAGTCAAAGAGAACAAAATTGTCACTTCCTGATAAACTGGCACAAAATATCAAGAATATAAAGAAATGTGGAATCTTCTATCGTAAGAGAAGCCATTGTTGGCCTTTTTTCATTTATTATAATGACTTGCATGGTAAATGACTTAATCATCACCTCGGGTATGCATTATTTTCTAAAATTTAACAGCTCGTCAATTATTATACATAATGTAATATAATGGCTAATAATACTTCCTAAAACACCAACTATGAAATACGAGGGTAGAATTGACAGAAAACAGTCCTAGATATGAATGAGTCTCGCTCACGTTAAACTCCACATGGTCATGTTAACGTTCCCGTTCTCCTGTGGCTCCACTGTGCCCATAGAGATGGTGACTTTGCTTCTGTGTGGCACAAAACCTGGAGAATCATAGGCCAGACCGACCCGATACCACCTCCCTGCAAACTGAACAAACACATCACAGCTTACAGCACACCAATGTCACATCTCAAGTCTTTACACGTGATTTGACAAAGACGTTTTGGACGACAATGTCCAAACAGTATCAGATAAACAAACTGGCCATTATGCATTGCCAAATTATTTTCTGTCCTCCTTCTTCATGGGTCCTTTTATGCTTTGGTATACATTCAGCTTCATTTAGAGCATAATTGTGCTGTTTGAGAATTAAAAATATCTCCAGAGTTACACAACACAGTCACTTCAAAGGTTTTTGGTTGTTGGTGTCACTGTAAAAAAAACAAATTGAGACAGTTTCTACTAATTATTATTTGGTAACAAGACTCATATAAATTTTGCTCTTCCAAATATTACTTATTTTATTCTTGTTACTTATTATTTTTTGTTAGCCCAGATATGACTCTTTAAAAAAGTCTTTATTTAAACTGTTTATACGGTCATCTTAAAGGGCACCTATCATTCAGAATCAATCGTTGGAAGTTGTAATGTGCACACAGGCATATTAAAGTCTTTTTTAATATATACAAAAATTAAACCAGGTTCTAAATCCCAGTGATTTTGAGGCCCACAGCACCATGACATAGCAGTGCGGATTTCCTTGCCCACCAATATTGATTAACAGGCACGTATTACCATGCCTTATTATTTACACAATTTATCATTTCCACAAGACAGGATTAGCAAAGAAACTGGGATTTAAAGATCTGTTCCAACACTCTGTTATCCAGATGACCCTCAAGAAGTAGTTTTAAAACCTTTCTGAACAAATAATAAAGAAAAGACTGTAAAATCGCTTTAAAAATCATTACCGCTGGAATCACCACATCTCATAGCACCACATCAGTGTCACTACACAACTATAAACAAGGATACTTCAATCACACAACAGGAATCCCGGGTTTGTGGACTTTAAATCATGTTTATTTGTACAGTAACATAATGAATCTGCATACAGCAGCTTATATTTACCTGTTTGGTAGGCATCCTGTCCCATTTGCCACACGTAGATGAGCAAAAACAGTGCAACATGTTAAATGCGTTTGTGTGTGTGCACAGCGAACATTGTAACAGCATTTGTGTGTGGCTCATTCATCATTGCAGAAACGCTGAATAAACTCCACAACAACTACATCAAATAACCATTCGGAAACTTCCTGGTTCAGTCTTACTTTGGTGTTTGTGACTGCACTCTGATTCACTTCTGAGGCCATGTCCACACATACACGGGTATTTTGTATAAACAGGCTTGTCCCCACTTTCATTTAAAAAAAAAATCAAAATCTCAGTCCACATGCTGAACCAACAGGTGACGTTAATGACACATTTATGCTGGGTTCACAACAAACGGGGAATTAAGTATTTGCACAAGTAAATTACATACAGGTCAATGCAAAAGTGAGAACAGATGTGGATGACCGTGCCAGTGATAACGACACAAAATATGCAAAGCGTTTGCCACGAATGTGTGGAATTTTGCTTCATTTGCATCATACACATTTGGTGAGTTGCTATCCATGTGTACTGTGTTTACCTGACATGCTTGACAAGTGGGCGGGGAGAACAGGCTCATTTGCATTTAAAGGCACGGGTGCTGACAAGCTAAAATTCATTCTGACACAAACATTTACATTTTATAAATGATCTGATGGATATTTTGAGCTGAAACTTCACCGACACATTCTGCAGACACCAAAGACTTATTGTACATCTTGTAAAAAGGGCAAAATAGGGGCCCTTTAACTAAGCCCAAAGTATATTAGTTTATGTAGAAAAGGGACAATGTCCATGAATAAACATTCTCAATGGATACTTTTCATTTGGTAGTTCCATGTTATTAGGCTTAAAAAGGAAATAAAAAAACTAAAATACCAAGATATCTACAAATTCTAAACTGTACTATAAAATACAATTAAACAACACATTCATTCTAGTCAATATAAAAGTTTTCCAACTTAGATATTTTTGTTCTTCCAACATTAAATTGAATTTTCTAAAGTTTTTCAGATCAATATTTAGTTGTTGAATTATCCCCTTAGTTTAATATCTTTGTTTAAATCCAACATGTGCTTATAAAACAGCATATCAGGAATTTACATTCACAAATGCTTTAAAACACATCTAAATATTCTGTTAAATAAATTTAACAAAATAAATAAATACGTGAAAGTTCCTGAACTAACCAAGGTACAAACTGTAAATGCTCCGCTACCTCCTTTAAAATGGTTGGAGAGAAGTAGCCCATTAGCCCAACTTCAGACACATACTAAGACTTATTACAGTACATCATAAAAAGGGCCTTTATAAAATGTCTCAACACCCAGAAATCAGGCGTTTCTTGTTGCAACACTGAATGAGTGACCCTTGGCCTGAGCCGTTTGTCGGCTCTGTCTCTAATGTTAATGTAATCTCTGTCTGATGTCGTTCCCTCAAACGGCTATCTAGTCCATGACTATAATCTCAACATAAACTAACAGCTTGTCCATGTCAGTGTTTAAGCCAAAAACATCCTTAACCACTATCAGCTGTTTAAATGGAGAGTTCACCCAAAAATGAAACTGTATTCTTCAATTCTTCTGTTGAACACATAGGAAGTTATTTTGACGAATGTTGGAAACTGTAACGAAGTTTCCAACATTCTTCAAAGTACCTTCTTTTGTGTTCAACAGATGAAAGAAACAAACAGGTTTAGAACATTTTTTTAGTAAACTGAGAGAGCTTTTATTTTTGGGTGAACTATCTCTTTAAATCGAAGACAAAAAAAACAACAACTCACTTTTTAAGCTACATACGCTTTTGTTACCAGCACAAGTAGAGTCCTATAAATAAATACACCTAATTTTGAGGTAATTTTATAAAGCTGTAGTCTCCAAAACGTCATGTTCTTACCCTCTGAAGGTCAAAGTTTTTCTGCGGTTGGACATTGGCATTGACTTCTTTCAGGAGCATCAGCAAAAAGATGGTGATCTTCATGGTTACGTTATAGAGACCAACACAGCCAGGGCTTGTGGACTATTCAGGGTCTGCCAGCCACGTCGGCTCCGCCTCCTCAGCAATCCAGCCAATCGCATGCAAGAACACATCTAACAGAGAGACCATTCAAGGTACTAAAACTAATTTCCAGCTCACAGTTTCTTGCTTGTACACAACATTATTTGTTTGATTCAAGATGCAATAAAGAGGAATGAAGAACACAGAATTCATTTTTATTTTTTATTAATATTGATTCTTGGATACCATTGTTTTGAAAGAGCATGATTTACAGCTAGTCTTTAAGACAAGAGGACTTCAGTGTGACGCAGCACACCTCACACACCTCCTCTACATAAACACACACACACACATACTCGCTCACACGCACACACACACAGATTCCCTTCTCTCATCTACCCCTGCATGTTGTTCCTGAGTACAGAACAGAAATAAACAAAACAAAAACTGCATTAATGATCAATCTTTTATAGAAGCTTGTTTATGCCATGGAGTAAAAAATAATAATAATACAGCTGATTGTGACCTTTTGAATCTTATAGTTTTGATGGTTTTCTTGTAGACATTTTATCTTGCAACTTTGAGCAAAATAAAACGTGAGAACGCAAAGTTATTTCTTGGAATTCAGAGTTTACATTTCACAACTATGACTTTTTCACAGAATTGGGATTATCCCATCCTCCTTTTTCTTCCAGCAATGGCAAATTTATATCTCACAATTCAAATGTATATCCTCAAAATTTCAAGTTATGATTAGGAAGATTATATCTCACAATTCTGGGTAAAAAGTAAAAACTGATTTAAAAAACTTTTTTGCCTCAGAAATGTTAATGTAAATGTCAAAAATGTGAGATATGAACTCATTAGTGCAAAATAGAAACAAAACAAATTTACATTGATATCTCAAATTTGTGACTTTTTTTCCTGCGGTTTTGAACTTACAATTCTGAAAAATAAAATCTGAAATTATAAATACAGAAAGTCTAAATTTGCACTTAAATTTGCACAAACGCAAATAATTCCAATTATAGTTTTTGCAACTGCAACTTTTTGTTGTTTATATATCACAATTAGCGTTTTTTAATTTATTTTTTTACTTCACAACCTGCGGCAGAAACTGGCTTCCATTGTCTTGTGAGGAATGAAACATTGGTACAATTTAGAAACAAAATCATGTATATAAAAAAAAGCAGTTATCCTCTTCAACAAAACCCGACTTCATTGGCTTTGGTGCTCAATAAAACAAGATAACTTGTGTTGGTTGAACATGGTCCTTTAAAGCTATTGAAAAAGCAAATGAGAAAAAAAAAAATACAAATCCACAGTAAATAATTAAGTTAAATATAAAAGTTTGAAATCCCTCATAAAATAACAATTAACACATTTTTGGAGGCAAATCAGCAGTTGTGAGCATGATTTGTTGGAATGAGCACCACAACCTAGTGGACAGACATGAGAACAACATCGCATTTACTGCACAAGATCACCTCAAAAAGAATCAGACACACACTTGCATACACACCACAACAGATCTGTGGAAATGTTCACGTTCAGACTGAGAAACAGAAAAATGGAGTGTAATTGTTTTTCAAAGTGAAAAAAATACACAAGAATTAAAAACTAAATAAATAAATACAAAATTATTCACAGCACTGGCTTTATATGGAAAACAATATTAATAATGTGATTATAAATAAAATCCAGCAATCCTTCTTAAAACAAAGCTGAGTGAAAAAAATTATTGAAACCGCAAGTTGTTTGTGTGTGTGTCTGCAAATGTGTGTCATTGTATAACACTTTAAATGGACGGTTTTATAGAGTAAATGTGACAGATTGTTCAATACGGAGTGTACTGTTCTTTTAACTAAACAAATCATCAAGAGAGGCCTCAGCAAATGCTTTGCTGTCATAGGACACAAACTCAAAAACGCACAATATCACCATGAACAAAAGAAAATGTCTGTAGAGCAGATTTCAGACATCACATCGTGTCTAAAATAAATAACTCAGTGCATAAGATGTGTTTTCCCTCTCTTTCGCATTGCCAGAACGAAAACGAGAAACGCCAACAAGCTTAACGGACAAACAAAGCTCAACCCACGACAAATTATTACACTTCATTCGTTTACAAAATTGTTTTTCTTAAAAATCCAAGTGAGAAAGAAAAGGACGAACGATGAAATTAAAACCGGAAAAGGTGCCGATGGAAACAACTGCGTCTGATTGGCTGACTAACTAATGACATCACTGCTGCGCCCTATGCTAAAAGTATTAGCTGACGTCTAAATCACCTGTACAGGTGAATCTCATGTCATCCCAAAAGAATAAAAAAATATATATATTTTGAGTAATTAAGAATAAACAAGTCTTTTTATTACATCGTTGTGCTGAATTGGATTTATGCTAATTACTATGATAATGGTCTTTATAATATGTATTCTTAAAAAAAAAAAATGTCATTATGGTAATGAGAAGGATTTAATGTTATGGTAATGAGAATGAAATTTTATTGGCATTGCAGTAATGCGAATTAGATTTTCTGTCATTATGATAATGAGAATGTTATTGTGTTTATTGTATGTTAGCCATTGTCATTTGGTTAATGAGATTTTTGTGTCATAGTAGTGACAATTATTTAATGTTGTTAAGGTAATGAGAATGAGTAATGCGAATTAGATTTTTGTCATTATAAAAATGAGATTATTTGTTGCAGTAATGATAATGAAATTGTTATTTTATTGCAGTAACAAATGAGATTTTTTCCATTACGGTAATGAAAATGAGATTTTATTGTCAGTATGGTAACATGAATTTGATTTGTTTTGTTATTATGGTAATCAGAATAAGTTTTAGCCCGGCTAGACTGTCAAATCTGAATTGGGCATAATGTGAATTAGTTTTTTTTTCTCATTACCGTAATGTGAATGGGATTTTTTGCATCACAGTAATAAGAATTATGGACAGAATGTTAATGAAAATAATGACAAAACCAAAAAAAAGGTGTTTTTATGCAAAATATACTTTTTTCTTTTCTTTTGATGACATGCTCTTTGTGAGACGTCAACACAGCTCTGTGTTTTCCCGCGTTTGAACCATATGTTACCGTATAGTGGCCAAAATAGTGACTGAAGAAATTCAAGTGCTGTCACACAAAATCATCTCGTCACACGTGCGCACACACACAAACTTAAATACTTGCTACGATATAAATAAAATAGTCAGCTGTCAGTGGGCAAGGGAGAACAGGACGCTTGCAATAGAAGATCGAGCAAAATACACAGGAAACGGAAATGACGCCCACTGATGTAGTGCTGGACACTCTGGTCTGCATGATGGGACTTTTCATGGTAGGGAAGAACAAGCTAGGCCTAGAAAACAAGCTAGCCGTTTTAAGAGACGTCCAGGGGTCAGTTAGTGTAATGGTACAGGACGAGGGCGATAACACTATGTAGTGACCTGACAATAAGGCACAGTGCTCTGTTTGCGTCGATCATTCATGCTGCTGAAAGAAAAAACTAGAACTCTGATGACAAATAGCCTATTATCGCTTTCCCTTCATTCTCCGCTGCTTCTGTTTTTGTCCCAAATGGTGCCGGTTTCGCAAACGGGAGGATTTTCGCTCTTTAGCACCACAGTATTACACTCCTACCATTTGTACTCCATACAAAGTCAACTATAGTGAGTCCGTGAGGTCCTCGTCAAAAACATAACGCTCAGCACATCTTGTAAACCCTCCAAGCCCAGTCTGCACAATGTCGCACCAGGCTGTTCGAAATCGACATCCGAGAAAATGTCACGCTGAGGCTGCACACCTGGAGGGTTAAAATGGACACGGTAGCAGTGCATTCATGGATGTCTTCGTCACAGCTCGTGGATGACTTGTAAATAGATGCGCTATTCTGCAACTTAAATATATTTGGTGCATGTTACACGAGTAAATAAACAGCATTTGATCAAGTCTCTACGGCTGTCAAGTGCATAGCCGGTATTGCACGTGGATCCATGGTTTTGGTCAGGGCTTGAGGGCGCATTCAAGATGGCAGTCGCTTGTCAAATCCAACAGTTTGAACAAGTGTCAGTCCAGAATTATGCAGCCAGGAGCGCATTGTGCAGCTGAGGCGAAGGGCGAGCTTTATCATTTCACTGAAGTGTGTTTGGTCCTTGTGCCCTTTCCTTGCTGTTTTTGTCTTGTTGTATTCTTGTTAGCTAAATTGCTTATTTTTTATTTTTTACAATTTTCACTTTTTCTGTTTGTTTTTAAGATGGCTGAATGCTTCTTCAGTCCTGTTTTGTAAGAGAGGTGTGCTGTGAAAATGAATCGACGGGGATCTGAATATGTGGCCAGAATGCATTCCTGCGGCCCCTCACTGTGTTTGCTGAGGTATCGAGGGGCAGAGTTATGAGGACAGGGCGGGGTTTAAGGGCTGTTGAAGGCGGGGTTTTGAGGGAAAGGGGGTGGAGCTTGGCAGTAGTCTCATAATTTTTGCTTTCCTGAGACGATGCTGCGATGGAGCTCTGCATTTAGTTCCACATACTGTCCCTTAGTGCAGTCCAGGAAGCAGAGTTTGTCGGAGATGATGTTGGGGTCGAATCCTTCCCGTCGCATATCTGTCTTCTGGAATTTAAAAGTTCCTGAAATAAAATGACACAAACAGTTAAAACAGCAAGCCTATACATAAAAAGTTAACTTCAGAATTATAATACCATTGCACCTTTGGAGATATATACAGTGCCTATAGAAAATCATCATACACCTTTGAAATAATTAAATAATTACTTTACTTGTCATACAGTCTGAAATCAAATCATATATATA
>CAIGQV010019090.1:3452605-3467379 GCA_903798115.1 Danio jaintianensis
CACACACACACATACACCCGCTGGTCGTAGGGGGTTGGGGTGGTGAGGAAACGGGCTGCTGTGCCCTGGAAGTGATTCTTCCCCTAAAACACAAGGTGAAACGGGAGCATCGGAAACTACACGTGGGATCTGCACCACCTCATCCTTCATTAAATCATACGAATATTTCTTTGCTCGACATGTTAGGCTACTATGTTAGTAATCGATCAGTTACAAATTCATTTGAGAATTTAATCGAGTTAGTGACAGAAAACATAAACACGACCCTTCAGAATCTTTAAATCCATCATAAATTTGATTTTGTTTTTGCCCGATGTCTTGATTTGGATTAGAATTCGAATAAATTTTTCTTTAGTTGTTCCTTAATCTGATTTTAAAAAAGTGGGGAGAAATAAACATAGATGCAAATGTTTGGATACGAATTGAAAAACACAACAGAATATTGATTGATAACATTTTAAGGTTTTGAAGATCTTCTTGGCTTTTTTCTTGTTTATTAAATTGTTCTCCACTTAAAATGATCTTAGAAAAAATAGATGCCAACCTTTCAATGCAGATAAGAAAACTAACCTAATTTTGATTGATAACAAGATTATACAAAGCTTATTTTAAACTTATCTTTTTCTTTCTTTTTTTCTTATCTATCTATCTATCTATCTATCTATCTATCTATCTATCTATATGAGCAATATCACACGAGTAGCGCACTGCTACGAGTGTGATATTGCGTTTACAAAACAGTTCGATGGCATAATCGTGTATATAAAAAAGAAAATCAAACACGGAGGGTCTCAAAACCCTTTTGGGAAAGGAACTACTTTCTTCCGCCATTCCTTCACATCTGCAGCAGACGTCAGAAAAGCAGAAACCGTTGCTCATTCACTAATGTCACTTTAGAGCTAGCATTTGAATGATTCTCTAGCGTAATGTCTAAAGTGATGACAAAACAGGTGATTTTGCTGACATTTTAAGATTATAATGCAGAACGGCATGAAATGCCATCAGTCTACAGAGAGATCTCCAAGTATTTCTCTGTTGCAATCGGGAGCTATATTTATACAATATTACTATGGTATAAATACAGCACTACAACATACAAGTGAGAGATCGACTTAGAAAGTCATTTACCTGTTTAATAATGATTTGATCAGCTGTAGTTTGAAATTACACTGTTTTTCTCTTAGGGCTTATTATGCGGTCTCTGTCACCATCATGTGGATGAACATCATCAACAGTCTTTGCTCAAAGATAGGCTAATGGCCGCAGACGCGCTGCCTCTCAGAAATTATAAATATTTTAAAATAGGCACTATCCTTATAAATAAACTGCATAGTTGCAATCTAAACAACTGCATTCTCCACTAAAAAAACCTCAAAAGTACATTATGTTGTCCAACAGCAGCAATATTTATCAAACTGTAGAGTGTCCTCTGCTTGTCACTGTATGTTAGAAAATATATGTAATAAATAATAAGTAATAGTTGGAAAATATATGTAAACAGCCAATAAAAAGGGGTGACTAAAACACATTAATTTCTAGTTGCATTAACAGATAATTCACTATGATTAATCTTACCCTGGTTGCTACAATGAATAAATCATAGTAAATTAATATTTCTTAATTTAGCCTACTTTCATGCAAAGTCAGGGCTAAATTCAGCTGAGAGAGTTTGAATATTCCAGCTTAATCGCTTATCCTGCATTTGTGCAATGTCCCTCAGGTGTGCAAAATCTCACCTGTTTTGTCCACTTCTGGTAGGAAGCGCAGAAACACAGGCCGGGCATAGGGTGGTAAGGCCTTCTCCAGGTCCCTGCTAAACTTGGCCAGGTCGGTGTTGTTGTCTGGGTCTGCTATGGCTGCCATCCCTGCCTTACCTTCAGCACCTGAGGACAAAACATCCACAAGCATCACACAAGAGCAAACTTGGTTACCTCGACTGCATTAGGAAAGCCTATAGGCATGAAGAACCCTGAGCCCCTATGGACTAAAATAACCTGAGTAAGTCTCTGATGCCCCTAGAGTGTGGATGTGAAATTTCAGCTCAAAATACCCCACAAATATTTTTTCATACCTCTTTGAAACTGCCCCTTTTAGACTTTGATCCAAATTGTGTCATTTTGGTGACTGTCACTTTAAATTCTAATGAGATTGTGCTCTTTTTAAAATGCATATGGATCAGCATAGTGGCAAATTCAAACCAGGACTAATGTTATCTTTGTAAAAAACTAAAACAAAATTATTATCGTTCATCTGTGTATCCTAAAACTGAGATTATCTTCAGCAGGTACTGTGTGAAAACTCAATGGTGTACGGCTGCTTCTCACTCAGGGCTGTCTATGCTAATGAGGGAGAGATCATCACTAATTGGGCAGGGCTTTCCCCCTTTGATGACACATACAAAGGAGAAATGTCAATCAAACTGTTTCTGCAGACTGTTTTAATCAAGTGTGATTATAAAAAATAAAATGAATACATTTTTACCATTAGAGGCTGGCTATTTTCATAGACTGATGCCACACAACTGTGCTTAAACCCCATATAAAAGTGATTTTTGCATAACAGGTCCCCTTAAAGTAAAACCAGATGGAGGCCTCGTCCACATAGAGAAGTATTCAGCAGTATACACCAAAATTTTGTATCGTTTATGCATTTAGTCCAGATGGAACTGCTAGTGCGTCATTTTCGGATTTGTGTGAACACCTTATCTGTGTGTTTTGTGAAATGATGATGTCATCAGCCCACGTCTCGACCATGACTATATGAGTGTGTTCATGCTGCAAAAGCTACTGAGCTTAACAGCTTTATTAAAAAGCATTCGCCATGTTCATTTCATGTTGTTTGTATTCATCGTGCAATCGTTTCTGCTTTTTATGTATCTCCATTAGAGAATTACAGCGCCACATACTGGTCTGGCATGTAAAAAGAAAAAACATTGCAAAGGGAAAATCTCTGGCTTTGTGTGGATGTAGCCTGACACAGCAAAAAAATATCTGCCAAATTTCCTGAATCTCTTACATATTCCAAAAATCTTTTCATTTTCTGTCAGCTTTTTCAATTCATCTTGTGTGTGTTTATGCTTACATCAAGTGTAAGAAAACCCTGATGATTTCAAAACCTCATGAAGACAGTTTTCCTGAGATGCTGGTTTATCAATTTACTTAAATATTTTAAATGCACACACACATTTATATGTTGTAGACCCGCAATTCTGCTGATGACATTGTTTTGAAGGTGATTGTATTTTTCATTCGGACATCTCAAATGAACCAAGCTATATTCAGCACTCTGCTGCCATTCCTTTATAGATCTAGTGTAAGCAAAACCAGAGCCAGGCCAGGAGGAGACTTTGTTTGGCTTTGCATTCCCAGAATCCTTCAGGAGCTACTGCAGTCAGCTTTGTTGCAATTAATTATCTTCCCCACACACTGACTGGCCATCCCAATGATTCATGAGACTTACAACTTAAAGGAATAGATCTCTGCAAAAACACGTTTTAACATAAGACTCTAAGAAAACAATTTCAACTTCAAATCTCCATGAGGAATATTTTTTTTTGTAATAACACAAAATTCCTGACTGTATTTATACTGAATTATTAGACTTAGCACAATTTTGTTTAACAATGGTAAACAATGATAAAATGTCACTTTAATTCTAGTAGATGCTTGAGTAATTGTAATGTTACCCCAAAACTAAAGAGAGCAGAGTAATTTTATTTAGCAAGACAAAGTTCAAATTAAAAGCTGCGATCTAAATCACAAAATCTTGACTTTAAATTTAACTTATTTCACAACCGTAAGAGAAGTATGGAAGTATGCAACTATACTTTAGTTTTAAGCGTATGCTAGGTTACAAGTACAGTACACAATGCAGTATATCAGCACAGTATAAGTGTACAACAGTTTCTTTTGTTAAAAACCATGACAAAAAAAAACAAAAAAAGTTTGTCAACAACGTTTTCGTCAAAGTAAAAATATTTCAATACCCACAGAATGTTTTTCATGCATGAACTGTGACTATATCAACATGCAATATTGTTGCTGAAAAAACACAAAAATGTAGTTACAAATTAAAACTTGACCAAATTCTCTTTTTAATTAAAGGTTGTGTATTTGATTGTGTATCTTAAAAAAATTAAAAACACTTGGGCTTATTAAAAGCTAAATTATTAGAAACTAAACTCTATTTCGTTATATAGTCCCCAATGTACAAATGGAAGTTATCAGCTCAACTCTAAGTTTGCTGCACAATAATCACACATTTTAAGTCTGCGTGAACCGGAAGTTTCTGAGACTTTTATTTCATTACTTCCAACTGAAACGGAATATTGAGTAGGGTGCAAAGCTTTCTTTTGCGCATTATTCCCTAATAGTAAACTAACGCTAAGAGAGGGTATTAACCTCAGACATTAATTGAAGATTACCAAAACAAACTTTTTTTTTACAGTGTATTAACTTGCAGGGCGACGCGGTGGCGCAGTGGGTAGCACGTTCGCCTCACAGCAAGAAGGTCGCTGGTTCGAGCCTCGGCTGGGTCAGTTGGCATTTCTGTGTGGAGTTTGCATGTTCTCCCCGTGTTCGCGTGGGTTTCCTCCGGGTGCTCCGGTTTCCCCCACAAGTCCAAAGACATGCGGTATAGGTGAATTGTATAGCTAAAATTGTCCGTAGTGTATGAGTGTGTATGTGTGTTTCCCAGTGATGGGTTGCAGCTGGAAGGGCATCCGCTGCGTAAAACATATGCTGGATAAGTTGGCGGTTCATCCCGCTGTGGCGACCCCAGATTAATAAAGGGACTAAGCCGAAAAGAAAATGAATGAATGAATGAATTAACTTGCACTAATTAATTATTCACCTTAAGAATAACAATGGGAGCTAGCAAAATAAACATTATACATTTTGATTTCAGGCGTACATTAAAACCTTTTTTATACAGGATTAAATGTCACTGATGAGAAGACAAACAGCGAGAATAAACACAGAAAAGAGAGAGAGAAAAAAAAAAAGTGAGATTACCTGGCACCTCCACTCCGTACACCACCACATCTTTCATATCCAGCAGTCGGCTCAGTGTTCCCTCCACCTCAGTAGTGGAAACGTTTTCTCCTTTCCAGCGAAATGTGTCTCCTGTGCGATCTCGGAAATACATGTAGCCGAAGTCGTCCATCACCAGCACGTCCCCTGAGAGAAGAAAGAGATTTTTTTGAATTTATTGCCGTATCAGCTTTGCTGGCTATTTCATGGCAAAACCAGATCAAATTTACAACATTTTATAAATATCACTTTTCTATAATAATAATAAAAAATGATGACAATAAAAAGACATCAACAGCAATCAATAATACATGAGTTAAAATACATAAATAATAATAATAATAATAATAATAATAATATACAAGATAAAAATCTGAAACAGTTTAAGTCTTTCCCCTGAGAGAAAAAACAAACAACATCTATCGTCTAGCTGAGGGCAGCAAGTAAAAGTGCAGTTTTGTAGAGTATAGATAATACCTGACAGATAGGCACTGTCTCCTTTTTTGAAGACGTCCTGTGCAATCTTCTTACTAGTGGCTGTCTGATTGACGTAGCCATCAAATCGCCTGAGGGGGTCGTTCTGAATGATTCGACCCACCAGCTGACCAGGCTCTCCTGAAAAACCAAGTAAAGAAATAAATGTTAAATGAGATTTTTTTTGCATTCTCTGTAGTGTCTTAAGCAGTATGTAATAGTGTCGGCTGATGTGATATTAGGCATCATTATTGTTATCAGTGATAACATTGGCGATATTATTAGAAGATGCTTTCCAAATGACTTTTATTTTGACAGCGCTAAAAATGTCTTAAAACAGGAACTCAGTCTTCTTTAGTTTAAGGTTTTTGATTAACAGCTCTGCCTCGTAAATGATGCAATGATCTATTTACTGCATAATACCAGTATGAATCCCAGCTGGTAAGTTGGTTTCCATGTCTTTTTATCAAGTTATTTCTAAAAATGCCTAGAATTTGATTACTACATTGCCATCTAAAAAAATATAATTTTTATGCAAATGAGTTCATGTTTCTTTTGCATTTATGCATTTTTTAAAAATATTTCTGAAATTATGTAGCAAATATGTTAATTACATTTAAATCTCATCGCTCCGTGTATTATTCCATGTATAATTAAATGATAACACACCTTTATATTAGCCATCATGCTCTAAGATATGGAAATATATATCAGTTTATACAACACTTTTCACAATGCACAGTTTCAAAGCAGCTATGCAGAACATCAAGGTGTTAATATTAATCATATTTTAATATCTTCAGGTATTAAAGATATCTGAACAAGCAATCAAGCCGTGGCTTTACAGCCTTTATAGCTATGGGATAAATAAAGAAACCACTTAAAATGTATCGTTTCTCTGAATTTTCATATCGATAAGAAAAATTATGTAGATTTATAATATCTATAACTTTTAAAGCAGATATAAGTAAGAATTTACATGTATTATTTTTTCCTAATGTCTATACAGCTTGAATCAAAACTTAAAAATCAGTCAATAAATGAAAAACAAATGTGACATTCCCAGAATTCCAGCTTTATAGTAGACAGAATTTTATGTTTTATCAATATGAAATGATGCTTAAGAATGACTTTCTTCCTGTTTATGACACATAATATATTCCAGAGCAAAAAATATTGTTTTCATTTTTTGACCATTTATAACAATCAAGCATTTTTGATCTGTTACTTTATATATAGTACATACAATCTTCTGTGAGTGTACTGCATGTATCTTTGTAAGGTTATTACTTAATTTGAGCTTGAGTGCTTGCAAGTGCTGTACCTGGACCGCATGGGATACAGACTCCATCAGGTCCTCTGATGAGCTCCATGGTCTCTTCATCCACTTTGACCAAGCGGATGGGGTAGACATAGGGCAGGATCCGGCTATTGAATCCACAGGCACCCGTCTGACATCAAAACATCATGTGTTCTCATTAAATTCACCTCAGAATTGCAAAACTACTGTAAACACTGTATCAAACAATTATCTATTTAATTATCTTGAAGAGTCAACATTACAGTATTATTAATATTATTATCTTCAATCCAAGTGCATTCCTGACTAGAGCGCATAATAATGTACAGTTAAAGACCAAATTATACATTTTTTCAAATATTTCCCAAGTGCTGCTTAATGGAAAGAATATTTGTTTCGAAGGTTTTTTAACAATAGTTTAACCACTAATTTCTGTTGTCTTTGCCATGATGACAGTACATAATAGTGGTTTTATAAGATACTAGTAGTGCCATTTAAAGTCTTAACTAGGTTAATTAGGTTAACTAAGTTCATTCGGTTAATTAAGCAAGTCATTGGACAACAGTGATTTGCTCTGTAGCCAATCAGGGAAAAATAATCTTAAGATGGCTAATAACACTGACCTCAATCTTTTTTAAATATATCTTTTAATTCCATTTAAATATATATATTTAAATATTTAAAATAATTTAAAAATAAAAATAATTCTCCAGAATTTTTTTTAATAAAAAATACTTTGAAAAATATCCTTGTTATTAAACATCAATTGGCAAATATGTGAAAAAGAGCTAATAATTTAGTTTTAACTACAGGTGCAAATTCACATGTGAACTGAAACTGACTTCTTTTAAAAAATCTTCCGAAGCTCTGAGTTGAGCCAGTTGATTGCTCTCAAATTTTAATTGCCAATCTCAGCCAATCATATTCTTTTGTTTTGGGTGAATTTGGAAATTCCACAACCAGCTCCAACCAGATTCTGCTCACATTGACTTTTAGTAACGTAAAATATGTTTGAAACATTTTGAATTCTCAAGATTGTGTCATTTTGACAAAACAAAGGTAAGTGTCAATTCACTTGCAGGTTTGCAGTCATGTCTGTCAGCTATGTTATGGTTGTGGGTTACAGGTAATAACTTTGTAAATAATGTTCCGTTTCAGTTCATAAGACCACAGTGTATCATCAGGGGTAACATGTATTCATTTTATTTTTCCTATACATTTTTTGACTCTCAAAGTTTTGGTATCTGCTAACTTGTGTTATATGAATCACCAAGGACCATGGTTTCAGCTAAAAATCTTATTTATGCTCTGTTAAAAAAAAGAAACGTTGTCTACATTGCCTGTGGGTGTGTATTAACCTCAAATTGTCATTTTTGTGTAAACTATCCCTTTAAATATTCCATAAGCACAGATGCTAGTATATGATGGCCTCATAAAGTTTGATAATGCACAAATTGCTACGACCCCCTAAAAGTGCATCTATCCATTTCCACATGCATTATCCAGTGTTGTAATGATTTACAAGAGTGCTACTCATAAAGACTGTGTACAGACACTCAGTCTAAAGTGTGTTTTTGTATGGACAGACCTTGTTGTCGAAGTTGCCCAGGCTACAGTTGCACTCGGTGGCGCCGTAAAACTCAGCGATCTGGGGTACATTGAAGCGGTTGGTGAATTCCTCCCAGATGGACTGGCGAAGGCCGTTCCCGAGTGCCATGCGCACTTTGTGCTTGTGCTCCGTGTCCTTTTTGGGCTGGTTCAGCAGATAGCGGCAGATTTCACCAATGTACTGCACAATCTGAGATGTAAGATCAAATATAAGCTCCAATTTTATTAAAGCTCAAATTACATGCAAGGCAACTTTAATTTGTAGTCGACACAACTGCCACATTAAATTTGAGGTCTGGAGTGTGTTTACCGAATGTACTCGACTTGATTCTGTTGCTTACATAAAACTGAAAAATCATCACATTAATATTCATCTATGAAAGATGTTTCCAGTAGGCCTATTTCCTGCCAACTTGTGTTATAAGTATAAACAAAATCTCAAAAATTGGTTTAGTTTATGTATTTAAACTGATTTAACTTGTTTGTTTGTCTACTTACTTAAAATAAAAAACCATAAACGTCTTAGAGGAACACATGCTATATAGGTGTCCAAAACAAGACATGCGAATTTTGATGCCCACATATTGTTACATATGTTTATATATTATATTTATTGAAAAAAAGAAATTCTTCATAATATCTATCTAAATAAATAATCTTTTATGAAGAATTTCTGATTTATTAATTATATATTAAGTAAATGAAGAATTTATTTAAGTGCCTTACTTACACCTTCATTCAAAAGTATAAGGGTTGACATATTTTAAATATTTTTGAAAAAGTCTATGTTCTCTAAGGCTGAATTGTTTGAAGAAATTATAATTTTTTTATTGCAGTTATTAATAAAAAATGGTATCAAATTATAACAATTAAACAAATCAAAATGGAATATTCCTATAATACTGTATTTCATAATTGATATAATAATATTTTTCATTATTTTTGAATCCTAATCCTTTTTCCTTATTGAAATGCCTCTATTTAGTTGCCAATCTATTATATTATGCAACTTAATTCACTTAATTAATCACTTAAATATTATTATGCAACTGAACTGAAAAAGTAAATACTTTTTAACAATATCGTCACCCACTGAAATGCCAAATCAAACTCTAAAATTAATTCTCCATTATTCCAAATGAATATACATCCTTTACTCACAGTGCAGTTGTATTTGATACAGTCATCCCAGAACTTTGAAGCACTGAACTTCTTCCTGATCACTACAGTCATTCCATGGATCAAACCCTGTCCAATTCCCACTATGTTTCCTGATGGACACAGACAACACACCTACTGATTACTTCCATGATGTAAAGACAAAGAAAGAACAATAAAAAGAACTAATTTGCCATTTTCTTTAAACTGCATAAAAAACATACAAGCATATTATCAAACCACAAAGCTGTCACACAGGAAGTGGCCTGAAACTAACTCTGTGACAGGAAATGCGCACACATTATGAAGGTTTTGATCAGCCTGTGTTCAGTCACGTACCTGCGGAGTGGTAAAGCGGTAAACAGTCATAAAGGACATCCTCAGGCTTCATCCTAAAACCATAGTAGACCAAGGCAGCCATGCGGTAATACCTGAGGAGCAAGAAAAGAAAAGATAAAACAACGACAAAACACTAAGAAAATGAGTATATTGTGAACTCTAACACACTTACCGACTATGTACAACAATAGCAGCTTTTGGCATTCCAGTGGTTCCGGATGTGTAGATGTAGAACAGACGATCTAGAAGCAAAAAATATATATATATTTTTAACGTTTGTGCATCCTGATGGAATTTTTTGTCTTTTTAAATTTTTTGTGATCAATATGGTGGTGTTAATGCAAACAGCATAATTTGAGCACCATTTATATATTTGACACCAGGCACAATAAACAGTTCCTCTCAGGACCTTCAAGACAAAAATGTCCCCAATTAAATCAATTTAAACTGCTATTTTAATCCCAGTGCCATTTAAACAAAAAGTTATATTTTCTTTGTAAACAGGCTTCCACTTTTTTTGTACAATTTGGAATATTTAGATTTTTTCAGATTTGCCCTGTGGAGCAAATCATTGTTTTTCTCCTGTTTTGTGCTTTTGAGCACCGCAGGCTAAATTAATCAAAATTATGTAATTATAATTTTGTGGGTGTGTTTGTTTTGTATGTATACACAGCACTGAAATGTTCAAGTGTGTGTGTTTTTTTATTTAATTTAAAATTGCACAAAAAATAAGTCAAACATCAATGTTAAGGTTTCTAACTATTGACTTAACCAAGACTGTCATGATGTGAAATAATAATCTGCTGAACAATGAATATACATTTATTCTTTAGTTTACAAGGGATATATTTCATTGCATTATGTAAACAAACCTTTAACTTGAAGGGTTAAAATCTTTAAACAATGAAATCATTTTTTAAATTAATTTTTGATAGTTATCGTCAAGCCCGATGTTGGTTAAGGAATTTATGCTATGGATATTGTAAAGATTAAATTTATAGATATTAAAAGATATTAAGATATGAAATTTTATGACTTTTTAAAAACATATGTACAAGGGATAACATAGTAGGTAATGCTATCTTCACTACCTTAGTTCTGTTAACTCATATGCAGCATTATTATAGTTAACTAAAACTAAAAACACAATTAAATCAATTTTTAATTAAACCAGAGTTTTTTTTTTGTTTTTTTTCTGAGAGCATGCTGCTTGCCTGTGAAGCTGCGATCTGGCTGTTTGGGCTGGATTGTACTGGTGGCCTCCAGGAGTGGGTCTAGATGCTCTGTTCCTACAGGAACCCGCTTTGGGTCCCATTTACCACAGACAAAGAGCTTAACAGTCTTTCCCATGGAGCTGTGCACCTCACACATCGCTGTAACACAAAACAGAGAAAAATAAACGAAGTCACCATCACAGGCACAAACTACATACATTGGCCAGGTTTTAAATACCTGAAACTGAATATTTATGGTCATGTAGTCTATCCGACAAACATGTGCTTGAAAGTTTGAAGCAATTTTAAGTTTCAAAGATTTTAAGTTAAGTTTGTAAGTTCTACATCATTTGGTGGCTACATCACTGTTAGCTGTTTGTTTTGCCATTCTGGGTGGTTGCTAGTGGTAACATTGCTAAAAGTACACTAACATGTTAGTATATTAACATGTTTTAACTTATTGCTAGAATGTTAAAACCACATTTAACACACTGCTAGCACTGCTAACAATTAGCATCCTAACATGTTAGTTTTTGCATATTTACAGCATGTTACTAGCATGCCAAAACGCTGCTAGCAAGTTTTAGCACACTGCTAACATGTTACTAGAACATTTTAGCACATTGTTAGCATGATTTTCGCAGCATATTGCTAACATATATTAACACTTTGCTAATATGTCCTAGTTATGTTTTAGTCTTTGCGAGAGATAGATAGATTTTTCTAATTTGTATCATTATTTTCTTAGGAAAACCTAAAGTCTGATCAGTCAGAAAAGATTTAGAGGCTTTCTCAAGCTAACATAATAACGAGACAGAATAAGTCTAGAAAATTTCACAGTGAAAACACAGGACAAGCAAACAAGCCTGGCAATGTTAAATCAATAGGAACCAAAGCTGACTCAACCTGGCATGCTTTATGAGTCAGTTTCCAATTACTTAAGAGACAACTTGGAGCTCAATTACATTAGGACATGTTGCCATCCATGACCTCTGGTATGAGTCCTCTTTGCTGCAGTGATGCTTGTTCACTGTGTGCTTTGACCTTTGCCTGGGATAAATCTGCATTCTTTACCCTATGCTACTCATTCGATTCTCTAGAGTTCACATACTTGCCACTTCCTTATTTGCTTCTTGTAGTGTGTAACACTTGCTTGCAACACTTCCTTTACTGACACACTATATTCAGGCAACAGAACAGACATCATTAACAAAATAAAATCCTTGTCTAAAGTCAACATGAAATCATTATTTACCCTCTTTCTACACATTCCTTGTATTATACTGCCATATGAATCAATGCACGTTATGATTCAGTCCAAAATTAATTCAGTCTTTTAGAATGCCACAAATTAAATAAACTACCTGACCTCCTTTTAAAATCCAACTTTTAAAATCCCCAAATTTCTACATTTCTAGATTCAATAAAATAAATATCCCGCTATGTCGCTATCATGCTTTAATATAATAGTAGCATGTTTTAGAACCCAGCTGTCATTGTAACAGATTAGTGCAATGTTTTACAATGTTGCTAGCATGTTTTACCACAGTTAGCATTTTTTTTTTTTTACATATTGCTATTGTAATACAATACATTACAAGATACAATACAATATGGGGATGCGTGATATTTGAAATAATTACATTGTAATATTTTGCTTTTCTGCCAAAACATATTGTGATATCAATTCGATTTTAGAAAATGGCCTAAATAACTTCAGGCTTTGGGTTGAATAACCATTATTTTAGAATGATTGCAGTGATTTTGAGCATCTGCATAATATATAATAAACTAGATAAGTATAAATACATATATATATATATATATTCATTCATTCATTCATTTTCTTTTCGGCTTAGTCCCTTTATTAATCTGGGGTCGCCACAGCGGAATGAACCGCCAACTTATCCAGCATATGTTTTACGCAGCGGATGCCCTTCCAGCTGCAACCCATCACTGGGAAACATTCATACACACTCATTCACACACATACACTACGGACAATTTTAGCTTACCCAATTCACCTATACCGCATGTCTTTGGACTTGTGGGGGAAACCGGAGCACCCGGAGGAAACCCACGCGAACACGGGGAGAACATGCAAACTCCACACAGAAATGCCAACTGACCCAGCCGAGGCTCGAACCAGCGACCTTCTTGCTGTGAGGCGAACGTGCTACCCACTGCGCCACCGCGTCGCCATATATATATATATATATATATACACACATATACATATATATGCACAATGGGTAAACTTAGCAATTAAACCTACAAATTACATGCATTTCAAATTGTAGAGCCTGGTCACCTTTAATCCCTACTTGACATTGTGCATCCCGCAATGCGACTGCGATGTCGATGTGATATATTGTGCAGCCCACATATACACAATGCTGTTAATATTCAGGAAATAGTATTCAGTAATAAATACTTTCAAGATATTATTTTTTTTAAACTACTAACAATATGGACAAGTAAACAAGTTTGGCAAATTGAAATATAAAAATAAAAGTACCTTAGGTATCTAGTATAGTTTCAGCGTCTTTGGGTTGTCTCCTTTGAAAATGCTGAGGAAAATAATTTGTGTTGTTTTTATTTCATTACACTGACTGTGATCACTAAATTCACTGTTTGTTTAGATTGATTACACAAACTGGATTCACTGGTCGGATGCGCTAGTAGCCCACTGAGAACATCTGCTGTTTACAAGGGGGTAATGCCAAATGAAAAGCATATACTCCAAATAAACAGACCATTATTGTTCGTCAGTATGGACACAAATATATTTATCCTCATATTTATTTATATAGTTATCGTGCTTGGTGTGAACGAGCCTTTACAGTGCCACAAACTGGTCTGGCATGTATACTATGTTTGCGTAGGTTTCAGTGGTGACGCATAAGGAATAGCTTTGCCTTAAGTGGGTATAGCCTTAATCCCTGTTTTTGAAACAATGTAAACAGGTGTAAAAACGCCATCAAAGCAATTTTCTCATCAACAATAAGGATCAAATGAATTCTCACCTTCTGTTAGCTCACTGCCGAACACCACAGCTTTGGCGCTGGAGATGTTGACGCAGTGAACCAGAGCCTCCAGTCTCAGGTTGAAGTTGATAAGTGCTGCCTCCACGCCTATCTTCGCCATGCCCAGCCAGAGCCCAACATACTGATGGCGGTTCTCCATGAACAGAGCCACCACATCGCCCTCCCTGAAGCCTTGCTGAAGTAAAAAGTTGGCCACGCGGTTTGAGTAGTCATCAAGCTCCTTGAAGCTCCATTTCTCATCTGTTCCTTCGAAAATCAGAGCTGTCTTGTTTCCATATTTCTTGACGGACTTGGCAAACAGTTTGGGCACTGTGTTGCGTTCACGTAGGTGCTTCTTGACATTCAGTTTTACCCTTAGCAACACACTGGCTGCACTGTAAAAAAAAAATAAAGAAAGAAAAGAATTGATGAGTAATTATTTTATTTTGTTGGTCCTAAATGACATTATGTTTTTGCTGAATTTTTCATTTAAGTAGGTTCACTACCAGTTCAAAGTTTGAAATAATTTTGTGGAATATTTAAAAAAAATGCAACATTTATATTAAATAGAAAGTTTATTAACATTACAAATCGCTTCTCTCGTCTGTTTAATGGATCCTTGATG
>CAIGQV010019090.1:3467779-3488115 GCA_903798115.1 Danio jaintianensis
ATATATATATATATATATATACACATACATATTTACACACACACTTCTATTCATCAAGGATCCATTAAACCGACGAGTATAGGAATTAAACAGTTTCCACAATGATAGTAAGAACATAACTATTTAACTATTTTCAACATAATAATACTAATAATGTTTAGAAATATTTCTAAAGCGGCAAATTTGAAAAGTTGCTGAAGGACACTTAACACTGTACTAATGATGCTGAAAAAAACCCAAACATTTTATACAAAACATTTTTTACTGTATTTTTTATCAAATAAACACAGCTTTGATGAACAGTTATGAAATAGGTTTTTTTTCTTCAAACTTTTGACCTTTAGTGAACTTTACACCATTTCATAGGTTTACTGTATAGGTTTAATGTGTATAGTCATCTGTTAATGGTAATGCTGTTGATTCAACTTCTTGCTTAACTGACAAATAACCAATCTGTAAGTGTCTGGAAGTCATTAAAGTGGTGTTTAAGCATATACAAACACTGTCACATTACTAAAAGCAGTGATCCCTGACCCATAAGAGTTCTTATGTCCATTAACAGCCATCCTAAAAGCCTACGTTCTCCAATCCAGGCACTTACAGAGTAATCTGTGCTGCTGAAACGATAAACCCACACCTCCAGGACCTGAAGTAGAAACTGACTTTCATAACCCCTGGCACTCACAACCAGTGACAAAACTCTGATTGTTTGCTATTCAAACAGAAGTTCAGATTTGAAAAAGAGAGAAAAAAAAAAATCCTCTAAGTCTTAAGACACTGAGCAGTCATGCTTCAGATTTCTCAATCTACATTTCAAAACCTACTCTCTTAGAGGAAAAAAACAAGTTGAACCTGCCTGGAACAACCCAGAAACCCAATTCTACTACTTGCTCCTCTTAACAAACACATACTGTAGCTAGTAATACAGGAATGTGTTGCTGTATTTGTTGAGGAAATTCTTTCATGAGTACCTGTTCAGCCTGAGTAAGCACAGATGAATGTATTATGCGTTCGGTATTCACAAAACCACACCGGTTTGTATCAGATTGCATTTATAAACTTCTGGATAAGTCTTTACATGGAAGTCTTTAGAGGGAGCTCACAAGAAAACAAGTGAGAAAAAAAAATATATATATATATTTTAACACATGGCCTCTTAGGACTTCCATACATTAAAATGGTATACTGAATGCAAGAATCTGTGTTAAAAATAAATATTAATCTCTTTTTATTGCTTTGTAAACAGCTTGCAATGAAACGGATATGACAAAAAAAGTGATTAATAAATAAAAATGCTTACATATAGCGCTTTTAACTTGATTTAAAAAGAATTAAACTATTTCCAAAACAAAAAAAAACACAATGAGCTCTGACTGGTTTTAAAAACATAAACTAATGGTTTAAATAACAGCCCACTATGCACCTTGTGAATTTGCTTAAGGAAATGGTCTAACATCTAGTCAAAGAGTGGAAAGCTAAAATAAAATTTTATATATATGAAGAGTTTACATTGCAAAAAATGTCTAAGTGCCATCTTAAATTTTCTTTAATATTAGCAACTTTCTCAGGCTCCTGTGCTTATAGGTTTAGTAATTTTACTTTTATGGCAAAGAATAGGTTCTTTTCATTGAATTTGAAGTAAAATAACTGATCACAAACCTAGAAGGCTAAGAAAAAAATGCTAATTTTAGATTAGATTTTAGAGATTTGCAATTAAAATTTCAAATGGCACTTAAAGGTTCTGAACTGAATATATATATATGAATATAGAAAATGACATTTTTACATTAATATTTTGAAACTGTTAATTTTTTCAGAGTTTTGATGCCTCATGTTGTATACAATTTATAAAAAAGGTAAAAGTAGAGGAGTTATATTGAAAAATAATAAAAGAAAAAAAAAATAACACATCAGTTTCACGTTAAACTCACATGTGAAATGTGTGATTTTGGAAAATGTTTATGTGATAAAAAGTGATTATATCATTTTTTTTCATATGAAAATGTTCCAAAACTACAGGTTTCACTTGCAGGCTTTTCCCCAACTTTCACTGAATAAAAAGCTGAATGTCCATTTATTGAAAACAGGGCATTATTATTATTTGCAAAATATTCAAATAGTTTGATCTATATAATAATCATAATAAGAATATATAAGAATATATAAGAATATAATTTTTCATAAATTTAATAGCTATTATGAGAGCAACAGTGGATAATATACCTTAGACTTTAAAAAGAAATAAAAAGAAACAAAAGTACCCAGTTTTTGAAGTGGTCAATTTGGTCAACAACAGGCAAAATGTGAGAAAAATTCATAAACATGAAATTATATAAAAAAATGACGAATATAAATCCAAACAAAATATTTAATAAATGGAAAATTTTAAAATGAAAAACAAACATTTCTGATATAATCCCTGACTCCTTTTAAAATTCCACAATATTCCATAACTTCCATGACCCGGGGGAATGTGTGTTTAACATGTGTTTCTTGTGTGTTACATGTTATTTTACAATCTGAATCTCACATGGTTATTTTCTGTAAGGAAAAGACAGGCTAAAATGGATATTACAACAAAAACTTACTGCAAATCGCGGTATATAGTCTTTGAAAACACATAGAGGGACTTCCATCCTCCGGAACCCACGTAGAAAATGAGAATAGACGGTAGAACCTGCCACCAAGGTAAGCCGATGAACAGGCGGAGAACGAAGAGAAGAGCCGTGGAGCACGCCAACCGCAACATCCTAACACACAAACAACACACCCGTCAATCATTCATACAGTATCGCTTCACCGTTTCAACATCACTTGACTATTGCATTAACATTTTATTGGGCCTGTGTGATAGAAGTCTAAAAAAAACACCTTGTTCAATGATAATCACTATCAACCTAACAATTAGAAAAGGTCGAAAGATTTAGAGATGAACTCAAGATAAGCCTCTTAATCATATCAAGAACAGATAGCTGTCATAGAAAACAGATTTTTGACCTTGGAAATATATGTTAAAGGTCCAGGCCAGAGTACTGAAATGCTCTGAGAAAAAAGTCAGTTTTTTATTTATGAGTTTCATTTAACAACTGAACTTATGGCTGGGCGATTTGACAAAAAATCTTATATTAGAATATAAGTAATCTCATATCCTGATAACGATATATATCACGATAGAGTACCATTTGTGTAAATAAAAAAAAATGTATAGTTTATAATAAATTCACCACATGTATATACTGTATATAAAAAAACTATTTCTTTTTTATATTTTAAAGTATGTACGCAGAAATGTACTTATTCATATGTGATCATATTTCGCACTCTAGTTAGAACTTCAGGGCAAATTAATGTAGAAATATATATAAAAAAAAAAAATAATAATAATAATAATAATAAAATATAAATCATGCAAAATGTAAACATTGTTCTTTCAAGATGCTGTTATTCATGTTTCTGTTTACATCCCCATAATGGAAAATAATACTGTGCTTAAATTAATTATGAAAAGGTATTGTCATAAAAAAAGAATTTTGTGACACATATTATGATATAAGGTTATCGTTATGCATTCTTATCGATTTATGCACATCTGTATCACTAATAATAATAATAATAATAATAATAATAATATAACTAATATAATATCAATAATATAAATTGATAAACGTAAACAAATGCTGACAATATTTTCTTTTAATCATTAAAGGGATAAGTATTCATTTTGTTTTATCCAAATATGTTTTTTGATTCTCAACATGCTGGTAACTGCTGACTTGCATTTATGAGTCACCAAGAAGCACGGTTTCAGCAACAAAAAAAAATCTTCTTTGATCTTCTACTAAATAAAAAGTCACTTACAATACATCTTGGATGGACTGAGTGCCAGTAAATAAACCTCAATTTCGAAGTGAACTTTACTTTTCAAATGCTTCTTTACATTAAAAGGCACTGAAGCGTGTCTAGGCTTTCTTTTGCACTAAAACACTTGTAAAGTAACTAGGGTGGATTGAATGTCAGTAACCGAAGGTAACAGAGCTATCTGATCTGTACTATGGTTTCCGTCAGCTCATCTGAACGCAGTAGAAGCTCATTCTCGCTCTCTTTTGTGCTGCCTATATGAATGAGAACGGGTCGAGCTGTCACAGGGGCTTCACTTTAAAATAATTATTTAATCAGCAGTCTTTTATTGTAATCTTTTAAAGTGATCTAGATTTTTAGCATTAAATCACACTGTATGGTCAAAACCATAAATGTACAAACAAATTATGGCAATACACCACTGAAAAAAATGATTCATTGGATTTACTTTATTTTTTTAAGGTAAGTGGTTGCAAACAATTTATATGGGCTGAATTTTGTAATGTTCAACTTAATTTGTTTGTTAAAATTCAGCCCAAATAAATTGTTTGCAACCACTTACCTTAAAATAAAAAAAGTAAATCCAATTAATCATTTTTCAGCGCACACAAATAAAAATGCTCTGTAAAATACATTTAAGCAAGGTTATTAACCATACATTTTGGAATTTTTCACCTGAATCATCTATTTATTTTAGAAGTATTCACATTTTATGTTTCGCATTCACAATTTAAGGTGATTTAAACAGCACAGAAAATCTTAAAATCACGAAGTCATTAAAAGTGCAATTAAATGATCCATAGTATTTCATTTTCTGATTCAAATATATAAACATTAAAGACATTTACCTGAGATGCTAAATGAATATTTGTTTTGTTTTAAATTTATGCTTGAAATAAGAATAAATATCTGAAGTTGATTTTTAAGCACAACTGTTTGCATTTCAGCAACGAGCTTTCTTCATTTTGAACAATTTCACATAAAATAAGACTTTGTGTCTCACATCATTTTGCTTCTGAAGTAAAACTAGATTGATTTAAGAATCTTTTGAACTAAAAAAAATGTCTGATAAACTGATAAAAGTTATTTCCATATTCGATCTAATGTTTTGCGGGCAGCACGGTGGCACAGTGGGTAGCACAATCGCCTCACAGCAAGAAGGTCGCTGGTTCGAGCCCTGGCTGGGTCAGTTGGCGTTTCTGTGTGGAGTTTGCATGTTCTCCCCGTGTTCGCGTGGGTTTCCTCCGGGTGCTCCGGTTTCCCCCAGAAGTCCAAAGACATGTGCTATAGGTGAATTGGGTAAGCTAAATTGTCCGTAGTGTATGTATGTGAATGAGTGTGTATGGATGTTTCCCAGTGATGGGTTGCACCTGGAAGGGCATCCGCTGCGTAAAACATATGCTGGATAAGTTGGCGGTTCATTCCGCTGTGGCGACCACTGATTAATAAAGGGACTAAGCTGAAAAGAAAATGAATGAATCTAATGTTTTGCAGCAGAGTTATTCAAAGCTTTGGTTGACAAAACAATAGATTGACACAAAAAGTTAAGTATTAAATCTAAAAGCATTTCAACAAATTATTCATTAAATTCTCTCTATTTGGTCAAACAAATGTGTTGGCATTCTGCTGTTCTGATCAATTTCCCAAAAATTTATATATTATTAATATATTAATAGTCTTATTGTGATATTTTGCCCCATATGTATCAGTACAGTGCCTTAGTTATATGAACTGTGTATAGTGGAAATAAACAAAAGGTTAAATAATAACTGACAACAGAGGTAAACAGCCACTGGCCTAAAAATCTGGAAACTAGTCCCAGTGAAATGCACAACTATGTAAATAATACGCCATTTCACCCATTCTCAATGTATTGACGGACAGAAATGACGGTCATACGTCATCGTCCTCATCATCATCGTACGTTTTCGCTGCAGCTTGGAAATCCTACAGTGTGCGACGCGTCTATATGTGTCCTGAAAGATGTTGAGGAGAATCTGAATGTCTGTTCAGCCCTTTAACCGCATGACGACACGAGACAAAATGATGACACACGTGCTGTGGGTGCGGATGGATATTAAAGCAATGCAGAAGCCAGCATCGTCCTCCTCATCCTCCACCTCATCATCATCATCATCAGGCGAGGGTTACCGCAGAGACCTGATTTGTTGCTCAAGCCCGGAAATCTGAGAGCACATTGGATGTACGGCACTGTTGGGACTCGTGTGCGTGAATCGGCTCTTTCGAGCACTTAGATTCAGAACACTGATTCGGTTATTCTTATACGCCATCACGCGGTGGCAGCATTACATCCTGTTGATGGTTTGAACTCAAACATCCTTCCTTTACAATAAACAATAATAAAATTTATATATTCTCAGATGAAGATGTTTCTGCACAATTTAACTCTGTTGATAAAATTGTCATACAATGAAGTAGCCTATAGCAAACGTGTAAAGAGAGTTTTATCTGAAGTATATCTGCTATAGTGCATTAATGCCTGCCCACTTTTTTCAGCACTTTTTTCTAAATATTTTAAAGGTTTTTGATACAGCATTAAAAACTATGGAACAAGCCAATTAGGTACGAGGTGAAATACAATAATACAAACATAGTTTTTTACGAAAAAAGGTGATGAAAATTAGACCTTTCTGTCATAAAATCCATTTTGAACTACAATAATCCCATGAAGCAAATGACACAATAAAATTAAATATAATGCAGAAATATTACGTTAATCACTTAAAGATGTTGGTTGCATCTATAGAAATAAAACATTTCAAGTTTACAGCAAAGTTTGCACACATATATAATTAGGTTTTAGAGACACAGGGAGCTAAAGTCTGAACTCTTAGATTGGTGAAATTTTCTGTGCAACACCTGCACATTGCGAATACATTTACTGAATTAATACTAACAGATTGGTTCAACAAAAGCATAGCTTGCAATCTATTAACAACCTCAGTGCTCACACAAGGTCTGACTTTATAGATTTAGCAATATTATTGTTTAAAAATATTACTTTCCCTGAGGAGAAAATAAAGAGATTTTACTTTAGAAACCTGAAAGTTGCCCTATTTTCAAGTAATTGCGAATTGACATGTTCAAAACTGTTTCTCAGTTCATTGAGCCCAAGAGTTCAGGATTCAGACCGATTTGTGAAAGAATCCATTCGCTTTAATGACTCGGTTGAAAAGATCCGACTCAAAAGTATGATTCGCTTACGAATCGGACATCACTACAGCACTGCAGTACACTGAGCTTCACTCTACTGTTACAATCACAAGACACGTTGTATGAAATTCAATTCGTGCAGTCAGTGGATCAATTATATTATGCGTTTATACGATCGACGTAATTTGCTATGTGTGTTTCATATTGAAAAGGCCAGTGCGCATATATGACATCCTATTTCCCTTTAGCTGGATTATGAGCAATTACACTGCTACACATGGCACCGCATCCATCGGCAAACATAAGCAGAACACAATGTATACTGACGCTATAGTAAAATCAGTAAATTGATCTTTAACAAGCAGCTGACAGCTCGCTATCATGACGATTAATGATACAGGAGATTCCGGAAATGACTAATGGCTAAAATATTTGAAATGTTAGTGCCTGAGGTTCGGGAAATACCTCGATTTTGGTCTTCGCTGTCACAATAACGTGTGTATTATGGCAGAAGGGGAACCTGTTCCGTACGATCCCACCTTGATCGGCTTAAGCGAAACCTCCACCGTTTACCTGCGCTGATACACACGCGCCGGTGTGTAACGGCCACACGCCCGCCTTTTACCTAACTTCCGCGGCTTCTTTGGTAGACTTTGCTCCCGTTTATTTCATTTTTTCACTCTTATCTGTTATCGCTTCATTGTGGTGATGGCTTGTAGAGCTGGTAATTCCAGTGACCTTATAATTTTCTTACTTGCGCCCGCCTCCTCGCTATTCGCCGGCGCTGTGTGTACACACTGATTGACAGCTCTTTAAACCAATCGTGCCCTTGGAGCGCAGCCGTTTCTCTGAGGAAAGGCGGGGCTTAAAGTCCTGTCAAGGAAATGTGGCCCAGCCAGCGCATCATCACGACAGTTTCCACCCGGTAGTTGCAAAGCAGCTCTGCGGGACCATGAGGCATGATGGAGGAGGAGAACGAGAGCTATTGTGAGATATCTGTCCATCTGCAGGCCACTGTACTGGCAAAAACAGCTGTTTGTGAAAATTAAAAGATCGTAATGTACATGATAATACTAATGTATAAGGAGACAGGTTTTTTTGTTTTATTGAAATATGTGATAAAATGGCACGAGGCTGTTGATTTTATTTAAAATGCACGAATTGCAAACATTGCTTTTTTGTTTAAATTGCGTATTTTTATTCCTGTAAAATTATTTTAACTATGCTCCTGATTGTATTTAGCAATCGGTACAAATTCATTCACAGAAACAAAGTCTGTATAATCGTTTATCTAAATGTAGCTGCTAAAATAACTTATCTTTGTAGCTGACGTCACAAATCCCTCTTATTTTTCAGTCCCCCTCCAAATGGTTTGCACACACACCATTTTAATGTTAACATGCTTTGCCTAACAAATTACTTTTCAATGCATCTATTTGCACTGGTCACAACATTCATATGTTTTTAGAATGGTCAATGAAAATCTTGTGAGATAATAGTAATAAACATTGATTTCATGTAGAATAACCCCTTCACTGTGGAAATCATGTTAGACAGCACAATCATTTTACAACTGTACAGCGATACGTACATTATCTGCGAAGCAGATTTTTTATCTATGCAATCCAAAAATATTGAGACACAGCCCATAATTTATCTATCATAACTAGCATATAGTGTACTTAGTTCACCTTTAACACAGCTGGAACAGTTATTGTAATATAATACATTGAGCAACCTCACAAATGCTGCTTAACTTTATTTCATCAACTTTCCAATAAATGCATTTCTTGGTTTAACAAAAAAATAAATAAAGCAGAATTCATGACACAGTACATCCCTAAAGGAACAGTTCACCCATAAATGAACCTTTTGCCATTGTGCCAAATCTGACTTCCTTTCGTTTGTAGGGCACAAAATGAGACATTTTGAAAAATATTCATGTCACTCTTCAAAGCTACATGTCATCTCATTTTGAGTTTGACTGAGAAAGAAAGCAGAGCAAAATAAAAGGCAAGTAATTCATGACAGAAATTGAATTTTTAAATAAACTGTTCTTTTAATTCACCAGATTTGGATGGCAACACAATGGCTGTAGACACCTTTTCATACACAATAATCTCTTGTGCACGATAACACGTCGCCTTTGCCACAAACACAATGTGAGGAAAACGGTATGCAGAGAAAAATGTTGAAGCAATTCTTCTCACAGTGTTAACAAAAGCCTTTCCATTTCTTTGAAGGTTTGTATGTAAAATTGAAATCAAGAGTCATTTCACGGACAGAAACTTCTTAATTGAGCTCATTCAGCTCAATGGCATGAAGTAAACACTGGTATATTCTGTATAAATACAACGATATAACACTAACAGTATTATGAGGCCTTTCCAATCTCAGTCAGTCGTCCAACTCGAGGCCAAAGTGACTGTACAAGTCTCGTGTGGTCACTCCACGCAGGCCGGCTGTAGGAGACACAGAGAGACAGTTGTCTTTATCAATGGTCACATGGGGAAAAATGACCCCCTCCGGCCCTTAGAGCAGCTGAAGTCACTGTGAGGCCGGAGAAACTCAGCATGCTGGGAGTCTGAAAGGGTCCATTATCTTACAGAATGCAGAGGTAATACCAGAGGATTCCATTATCATAATCTTGACACTGGTGAGAAATGCAGAGCGAGCGTACGGAGGCTGTAACCCACTTACATGAGTGGGATGGCAGAAGTGTGTAGGCCACAAGTGTTTATGGAGAGGAGGTTATTGTGGTATGACATATTTTATGTCTGGTAGCAGACTGGCAAAAAAACACTTTTTCAAATGTATTATTAAAGGCATCACGTCTTACCTAGTCTGCCCAGTAGAGTTTGTCCGATGTCTTTGATGTCATTGTATTCATGCAGCAGGTCGATGTGCTGATCCAGCTCTTGTACAACAAATCCTCTACAAACACAACCACACAGCAATGCAAGCTCAGTTTAATCTGCCAGTAAACCAATAGTGGGATAATAATGCAACTAAAAATAAGCAATCTCAAAATGGACATATTTTACATTTAAGATATTTTAGCTATTATTTTAAAGGAACCAAAACTAAATATATACACAAAACTGCTATCTTAAAGGTCCCATGAAAGTAAAATAAAGTTTTTAGATGTTAGTGTCAGTATTGTTAGCTTTTAGGATATCTATAAGCTAGTGTGCTTCAAAACAGTGACAAATAAAACATATGTGACAAATATAAAACTGATATAAACATGTAAAGCTTCTGCCTAAATGGATCAACGGTTTTTTTTCACATCACCTCATACTTTAGTTTCTCATCAAATCATGACCAAACAAAAGCTCTCTAGTGTCTGACATGCCCCTTCACATTTGATGCGCTTGAGCTCAATCACTCTCACTGGCAGAGATGATAAAGCAAAAGACTATTGGCTGTTTTGTAAAAAGGGGAGGAGCTACACTACTTACCACCCTCTCTTCGTGTTTCAGTTGAGATTACGTCAAACATTGAATAAAAATGCACATTTCAAAGCACTTCACGGGACCTTTAAGAACACTTGAAACAAAGAACATTTTAAACCACCTTAAGGTAGTGATAGTTCGCAGAAAATACAAATTTACTGTTAATTCACTCAAGCCATCCAATATGTACAGTATAGCAAGCTCTTTTTTTTATTCAGCAGAACATTAAACAATTTTTTTTCTTGCTGAAATTGTGGTCCTTGGTGATTCATAAAAAGCAAGTCATGAGCTACCTACATTAATTACATATATATTTTTTAAAGATATATGAATAATGAAGTATGCAAAAAATGCTTCAGACCAGTAAGTGCTGTTCTTCTTAAACTTTCTATGATTTATAACTAGTTATTGTATATTTGTTGGATGTTTAATGGCAGTAGCTGTTGACATTTTAAGAATCTCAATCACCACGGTTTCAGCTAAAAAATTTTTTATTGGTTTACTGAATTATTATATTTTTTTACATAAATATTGGATGGCCCGAGGGTGAGTAAATTAACTGCAAATTTTCAGTTTTGCATGAACTATACCATTAAAGTCAGCATAAAACGGAAGTTGCGGCAGATTTTTATTTCAGTATGATGACGTATTTCCAACTGAAATTAAATATTGAGTAGGGGGCGGAGTTTTCTTTTTCACTCCTCCTCTCATCTTTCACTTGCAGCAAACTAGTGGTTGAAAGGGCGTGGCTAATTGTATTTTACCCAAGCCGTCAAACTGACATCATCAGAGAAGGGCTGCCATTTCAGAGCGGAAGTAAATGGTCAGATTCTGATTAAAGATTATTAAAGACTTTTTTTCCCCGTAGATTAACTTGCATGGATTAATTGTTCCACATTAAGACTAACAATGTGCGCTAGCAAACTAAATATTGTAAATTTGATTTCGTGCTTTAAGTGTGAACACACAACAATATCTCTTGCATCTTTTTCCACCTACTCCTTTTCCAGCGAGCCAATCTCTGAATCCAGACAATCCAGCGTTTTCTTGAGCTCTTTCACTTCTTCCTCAAGACAAACAGGAGATTTCACCATACTAGGCTTTAGTACCTATTATTACAAATCAAACACAACTTATCCCATATGCATATCAACCATAATTCACATCAGTTTGCACATGATTTATAGCAATTCAATTCTCATGAATACTGTTTTTTAATAGTTGTAGACATCATATCACAGACTACTACTCTGGCAAAATCTCAATCTCAATATATTAATTCTCTGAAGACATTTGACTCAATTAATAAACTTTACATACTGGAGATTTAAAACCGGAATTGACGCTCCTAGAGTTACATCTGGATTCTGGAGGTCTGTAAGGAATAAACAAATGCTCCTAATCATGTTTTTCACTAAACAGGCTTGTATTGAATGTTTTTTATTGATTTAAACAGGGGAATACAGAATTATACATAAAACAGTGTACAAGGGAGTTAACAATAAAAATTTAATACATTTAACTCAAGCATATTAATCATGTACATTAAGTTTAATTTTAGATGTCTTTAGAGCTTTAGGATTACTCTGTATTGAAGTCAGGGAATCATAAAAACATTTTTTGATCAATGAAAAATAGTTCACAGTTTAATACAGTTAGCATAGATTTTGTTTTGTGGATTTTAGTTATTTTGTCCATTTCCGATAATACAGAGTTAAAATCCAAAAATAAAACCCGTTTATCAGTTATACTGATAAATTATAGTACACTTCAAAACCAAACAGTTTAGGAACCAAAACATACAAGTTACTTGTATTAAATGTTGCAGAGTTTGTTTACCTTCTTCTTAAAGACACGCCCCCTTGCCGTGGCGTAACTTTGACGTGCGCATCATCAACAACGGGTTTGGTGTTCATTTCTAGTTCTGCTGTCTCGTTCATTTCTTTCTTCTGAGAATAAAGTTAAACATGAGAACATATGATTTACATGACCTCTAAGCGTTTAACCAGTCGCTCTTGACCTGACAACCGTCCCGCGCAGTTTCTGATGAATAAATTCCCGCCTTGCTGCGTGAACTTGCGTCATCATACGTACTCATTCTGATTGGTTCGTACGAGTGTGAGCCTTTTGATTGGTGCATTGATGCACTTCCGGTGCACTGCTTTAGATCGTTTACGCGCAGTTTGGTTGGGTGAATATGGGTTGGGTGAAGTCTAGATAGGATACAGCTGCGGATAATCCATAAGGTATACTCACATCAGTATAGCATACTTTTTGCGACACTGTACAACAGTAATAAATATTTTTACATTATTGTGATGTGTAGGTTTAGGTTTGGGGTGGAGGTAGACGTTAATAAATTACAATCTAATGGTTAATGTAATAAATAATATGAATAATACTTTGAATAATTGTTATTTTTTACATTACTATGATGTGTAATTAAATTATATTTTTTGTTAGCGGTATGATAAATAGCACTAATATGGATTTGATGTTGCATATCAATAAACACCCTACAACAAACAGCCAGCAGTGCAAGCTTAAAGCAGTTTTATATTTATTCGGTAGATGGCGGCATTTCATAAATTATGGCGAAACAGTACTGTAGGATATTAAGATTAGGTTTATTATTACTAGCGTTTAGTGATTAAAAAAACAACAACAAATAAAAATAATTTAAAATGGTCAGACAGAAAACTGCTTTCATGTTAAACACATATTTTAGAAACATATGTAAATAAATGGCCTACAAATAAATATTAATTTCAAACAAATATTAGATTTATTAATATATTTATTAAATACAGTGTAATGTTTACCTTGCAATGTTAAAAATGTTAAACAAAATCTGTATAATCTTCATATTCTGGGTCCATTTGAATTGCTGTTTTATAAAGCAGTCAATCTCTATTTCAACTAAAACTGTATTATATCTGATCAGCGACAAAAACATGTATTCTTAATCATGAGTGAATGTGAAAAAAATAATCCAATGTTTTGAATTTTACTATGTTTTTTCATGTTATTTCTTTACTTTTTTTGATTTATAAAAAAGTAGGAATTTTTTGAAACTTTTTATTATTCATGAACCTTACAAAGATAAAAATATATATTGTTAAAATATATTTTCAGATCTGACAAGTACATGTATTTAATATATCATGAAATAAAAAATTTTAATCTGGGAATTAAGGATCAGTGTGGAATGACCCGAATACAGTTCAATTGATTTGAATTTATATCAAATAATTGTTCAGAACAATTCTTCCCAGGTGGCGGCGCAGTGGGTAGCGCTGTCGCCTCACAGCAAGAAGGTCGCTGGTTCGAGCCTGAGCTGGGTCAGTTGGCCTTTTTGTGTGGACTTTGCATGTTCTCCCCGTGTTTGCGTGGGTTTCCTCCGGGTGCTCCGGTTTCCCCCACAAGTCCAAAGACATGTGCTATAGGTGAATTGGGTAAGCTAAATTGTCCGTAGTGTATGTGTGTGAATGAGAGTGTATGAGTGTTTCCCAGTGATGGGTTGCACCTGGAAGGGCATGCGCTGCGTAAAACATATGCTAGATAACTTGGCAGTTCAATCCGCTTTGGAGACCCCTAATGAATAAAGGGACTAAGCCGAAGGAAAATGAATGAATGAATTCTTCCCAGTACTGGGTTGCGGCTGGAAGGGCATCCGCTGCGTAAAATACATGTTGGAATAGTTGGCAGTTCATTCCGGTGTGGCAACCCCTCATAAATAAGGGACTAAGCTGAAGCAAAATGAATGAATGAATGAAAATATGAATTCATTAAATTGCATTTGGTTTCTTTTATTGTCCAAGCTGTTTTTTAACCCAAACTAACCAACGGTTTTGTGCTAGCGCTTGAGCATATCTGGCATTTTTGTACATATTAGACTCGGGTCTAATTATTTGTACAGATTACATTTAGTTGTTTTTTTTTACAAGCATTTAATGATTTTGTTGTAAGAAAAGCATTGGATTGATCAAAAGACATGCAGCTCATTTCCTCCATTTAATTACTAACCATCAATATAGGTCTTTTTCATATTATTGCCAATATAGCTTTCAAATAATTTAATATTGGCAGATAAATATCGGTGACCAATACATCTGTGTATACATCTTGTTATAAACATTCCAAAGTTTCATTCATTCATTCATTCATTCATTTATCAGGGGTCGCCACAGCGGAATGAACCGGCAACTATTCCAGCATATGTTTTACGTAGCGGATGCCCTTCCAGCCGCAACCCAGTAGTGTGAAACACCCATACACATTCACACACACACACACACACACACACACACACACACACACACACACGCACACACACACACACACACACACACACACACACACACACACACACACACACACACACACACACACACACACACACACACACACACACACACACACACACACACTTATACACTACGGCCAATTTAGTTCATCCAATTCACCTATAGCGCTTGTCTTTGGACTATGGGGGAAACCGGAGCACCTGGAGGAAACCCATACGAACACAGGGAGAACATGCAAACTCCACACAGAAATTCCAACTGGCCCAGCTAGGACTCGAACCAGTGACCTTCTTGCTGTGAGGTGACAGTGCTAACCACTGAGCCACCAATTAACGGCCATTCATTTACTGAATTCTAAAAAGACTTTTCTAAAAAAATACAAAAAACATAAAAAGTTTAAATATTCAGACTGAAAAGTGTCTTTGTACCAGCATATACTGTAAGTACACATCACTAAAAGTGAAGTCCACTAAACAGTGTTTGGACGCTGATGAGGACGTGACCTCAGCCCTCATGAGACTGATGATGTCTCTTTCTAAATCACTGCACACAATTAAACTGTAATTTGATTAACAAACTGTTTAATGTGGAAGGGCAATATCTTAGTCAGTACAGCTGCAGGAAACAGAGACTGTAACCTTCAGACAAAGAGCTACAGGAATAAAACAATAAATAAAATGGCATAATGTTGGTGTTGCTTGTGAAGGAGCTGTGAGTGTTCTTCATGTCTTCACTTTTCATGCTGCAATCCTCTTTCTGAAGTGTGTGGACTGAGATGTTACCTGTTTCTTCGAGCTGTAGAGAGAAGGAGAAATGTGTTTTGTGCTCCAGAAGTCTCTTGATGTTAAAGGGTTCACCTAAGCATTTACTCTGCCTCCACTTGTTCCAGACCTGTTTGAGTTTGAAACTGGTAGTCATTGACATCCATTGCAGGAAAAAGGATACTATTGAAGTCAAAGGGTGTTCATTCATTCATTCATTCATTCATTTTCTTTTCGGCTTAGTCCCTTTGTTAATCAGGGGTCGCCACAGTGGAATGAACCGACAACTTCATTCATTCATTCATTCATTTTCTTTTCGGCGTAGTCCCTTTATAATTCAGGGGTCACCACAGCGCCAACAACCGCCAACTTATCCAGCATATGTTTTACGCAGCGGATTTGAGTACAGTGAACTCATTTTCATGTTCAAGAAATCCATCTGAGATGATTTGCGATTTATGACATGGCGCGTTATCCTGCTGGAAGTAGCCATCAGAAGATGGGTACACTGTGGTCATAAAGGGATGGACATGATCAGCAGCAACAATACTCAGGTAGGCTGTGGCATTGACACGATGCTCAATTGGTACTAATGGGCCCAAAGTGTGACAAGAAAATATCCCCCACACCATTACACCACCACCAGCAGCCTGAACCGTTGATACAAGGCAGGATGGATCCATGCTTTCATGTTGTTGACGCCAAATTCTGACCCTACATCCGAATGTTGCAGCAGAAATCGAGACTCATCAGACCAGGCAACGTTTTTTCAATCTTCTATTGTCCAATTTTGGTGAGCCTGTGCGAATTGTAGCCTCAGTTTCCTGTTCTTAGCTGACAGGAGTAGCACCCGGTGTGGTCTTCCGCTGCTGTAGCCCATCTGCCTCAAGGTTGGACATGTTGTGCGTTCAGAGATGCTCATCTGCATACCTCGGTTGTAACGAGGTTATTTGAGTTACTGTTGCCTTTCTATCAGCTGGAACCAGTCTGGCCATTCTCCTCTGACCTCTGGCATCAACAAGGCATTTGACCCCACAGAACTGCCACTCACTGGATATTTTCTCTTTTTTGGACCATTCTCTGTAAACCCTAGAGATGGTTGTGCGTGAAAATCCCAGTAGATCAGCAGTTTCTGAAATACTCAGACCAGCTCGTCTGGCACCAACAACCATGCCACGTTCAAAGTCACTTAAATGACCTTTCTTTCCCATTAGGCACAGGTGTACCTAATAAAGTGGCCGGCGAGTGTATATTTTAATGATACTAAAATAATGTGACATAAATGCCTTTCATTGTATTGAAAATAATGATGAAAAAAGTTATATAAGTTATGTGTTCGCTATGTTTTTTCTCTGAAAAAAGCATAATAAGTGAGTTATATATTATTACAATTATATTAATCATTAATATATATATATATATATAGTTTCTAATTTATAATAAATGACCATGTTTTACTAATGAAAGATTTTTCCCCTTTTTGAATTTAGAATGAAATACGTGTGCATGTGTGCATTTGTGTGTGCATTTTGTGTACTGGTTTTGGTGGTTTACAAGGACACAAATTTGTATAATGACATGAGTATTGTATATTTGTTGAGGTGGTTTATGAGGACATCCCCTTTGTCCTTGTAAACCAAAAAATTTATAAACAACCTGGTCCTTTCACGTTCAAAATTTGATAGGGGTAGGGTTAGATTAAGTGGGGTAAAATACATTACATGAAAGGAGAGTCCTCATTAACCACCAAAACGTGTGTGTGTTTAAAAATACATTTCACAACACCCTGCACTAGTTTATGATGTAACTGTATATGATGCATGGTTTCTAATGTAATCATATGCAACTAATCAAAACACCTACCTTTACAACTGTATGCTGCAGATTTATCTTGCTTGTGGCTTCTAAAGACAATCTGAGTCAGCACCGGACACATTTACTGTACGTAATATATATCTGTTCAAATTTTACAATCTGGCACCAAAATATTTTGTGATCTTGGCTATTTCAAGAGGCGTCTGTTTATGGTTGAATGAGCGAGCAGTGTGTCAAACAAAGAAGGGTTTAAATAAACACATAAAATGAGTTCATTCTTCCGGCACTATTGAGTCATGTTTATTTATTCTCTCACCAACAAAGAGCTGGAGGACAGTGTGTAAGATGAAAAATCCTTCTCTATTACTCCAGATTTAAATCAAAAAGCCTGCAGTGCTCACAACAAAGAAATTACACATTACATTTGTATGATTGTGTCTTTTTATGTTTGCAGAATAGCAAAAACCTGCCAACTCGACCATAGGAAAGATGACTAGAACTATAATAAAGATACCATTACCTTGCTCTGATCGTCATAGTAATTTGTGGGCTTTAGTAATCTGTAATCTATCTAGTAATCTGCAGGCTTTTTGATTGAAATCTGGAGCAATAGAGAAGGATTTTTCATCTTACTCACTGTCCTCCAGCTCTTTGTTGGTATAGAACTTTGTCTGAAAGATTTTTAGCATTGCTGCCAAAAAGTCAAAAACTTGTTTTCCCAAATTGTTCCAAATTGTAACAAATGTTTTAGGAAATGAATGGCCAATTACAAATTAATTTCAAAGTGAAACCAATCAATGAGATGACTCTGAGATCATACTGTAATGTTTTGTTAAGGTTTTTCAGTTTAGAATTTTTTTTAAAGTCTGTTTCTTCAGTTCCTTTCATTACCAATATTCCCTGGTTTGTATATTTTCTTATTGGGTTCACCTGTGTCTTGTTTAGTTCCTTGTTACCTCATGTATATTTGCCCTGTGTTAAAAAATCTTTGTGTTTAAAGCTGTTGTGGTTGCTTTCTCCTATTTTTATTGTAATTCTGTGTTACTTTTGATTACAAAAAATAAATAAATAAAAAATCACTCCATCAATGCCTCGTTTTGACTGAGCAGTATAGTACAGTATAGTTCTATTCAGTATGGGTGACCCTGATGTTATATATATATAAATATTGGGGGCAGCGTGGTGGCTCAGTAGTTAGCACTGTCGCCTCACAACAAGAAAGTCACTGGTTTGAGCCCCGGCTGGGTCAGTTGGCGTTTCTCTGTGGAGTTTGCATGTTCTCCCCATGTTCGCATGGGTTTCCTCCGGGTGCTCCGGTTTTCCCCACAGTCCAAAGACATGTGGTATGGGTGAATTGAATAAGCTAAATTAGCCGTAGTGTATGTGTGTGAATGCGAGAGTCTATGGGTGTTTCCCAGTGCTGGGTTGCGGCTGGAAGGGCATCCGCTGCATAAAACATATGCTAGATAAGTTGTCGGTTCATTCCGCTGTGGTGACCACTGATAAATAAATGGACTAATATATGTATAGTCATGTATATATGTACATGTGTAGGCTATAAGCAGAGATTGGTTAGGATTTCTTTTAAATGAAATTGCGTTTGTTAATATTTGCTGGAATATAACTTATGAAGGTCATTCAACCAAAATGTTGCTAATATAACCTTTTTGATACTATTGCAATGTGTGGTAGTCTGTGTGATTTTTCTTTTTGTCGTTTTTTTCTTTTTCTATTGTTACTGATTAAGTTCACCTGTGTCTTGTTTGTTTACTGGCAGTGACCCACTTCACTTTTAGACACACAATTGTAAATTTTCTTGCTGTAGAATCACTGCTGCCATTTTGAAGTGGAGTCTACTTTGTGAAATGGTTGAGGGATATGTGGCAAAGCTATAAAAATGTGTGATTTATTCCTTCCTTCAATAGTCAATGTTACCTGCTCATTACTATAGAACTCTGCACATAACATAAAGAAGAAAAAGCCACGAATAATAAAAATCATACCCACAATTGAATAATTTGTGGTCATGTTATTTTCATATGTATTAATGTATTTTAGCAATCATCTGAGGCAGAATCCAGTGTCTCACATGGTAAAGTTAAAGCAGAGAATGCAGCTTATTTGCATTTCTTCATGTTTGTTTTTCATAATGCCGCCCACCTCTGAGATGTTTCTATCGGCTCTTTCCTCATGTGACTGTCAAGGACTGTAAAACACAAATAGACACACCAGCTCCTGTGAGGAGGCCGAGAGATCATTGACAGAAAGAATGAGCTTCATCTTGGGGAGGATAATTCAAGGCATGTCATAAAACATCAATACTCCTCTAGAGGTCTGGCCAGCACAACTGCATGCTGGGAAACATTATAGCCTTAAATAATTCAGCGCAGGAAGAAACTCCTTCATTTTATTGAAAATTCACGTTTGACTTTAAATGCATCCAAACACACATGCACACCATTATAAAATATTTCTTGCATATGTTATTTAATAGTCTTTATAAAGCATTTTCCCCTATCCATTGTCTGCATTAATATATTATACATTTTAATATTATATTATATTATTATAGTGTTAGTATTTAGACTTTTCACTTTGACATTGAAGTATCTGTAGCACCAGATAGGAGTGGCAAATTGTCTTGATCCAACGGGTTTTAGAAATGAACATTATCTTTCTAAACTTCATCCCACGGGAGTGCAGATGATGCTGCAGTGTCTTCTGGCACATGAATAGTCTTCGGTGTGCTCCAGCCCGTTCTGAGAAAACGGAGAAATTAAAAAATAAATGAATAAAAATACACAAGTGGAAAATATGACAAAAGTGTCATAAGAGTCATATGGTAATAAAAAATAACATCTATCTATCTATCTATCTATCTATCTATCTATCTATCTATCTATCTATCTATCTATCTATCTATCTATCTATCTATCTATCTATCTATCTATCTATCTATCTATCTA
>CAIGQV010019090.1:3488125-3506785 GCA_903798115.1 Danio jaintianensis
CTATCTATCTATCTATCTATCTATCTATCTATCTATCTATCTATCTACAGTACACTGTAAAAATCCTGGGTTCCACACAATCGATTTGTGTTGGGGCAACATGAAGGAATTAAGTTCATTAGTTTTTACAAATTTAAGTATTATTATTATTTAACATAAAACAATTAAGTTGTCCCAAAAAGATTCCCAAGAATAGTTTTTTTCAGCTTATTTTAAATAAGTAGTTTGAACAAACAGCAAACAACAATTTTTGAGTCCATCTATCCATCCATCCATCGCTAGCTCCTCTCTAAACATGCTAGTTACATAGTGTGTTACAGTAAGAACAAATAAAAGTGTTGGTCGTACGAAACATAGCAGAAACATGATAATTCATGCTATCAGTGCAAACATATTGTTAATGCATCTGCTAAAACATGCTAAATCATGCTATAACAGCTAAAACTTGTTATTGTTACTTTGCTATATGACCTAAAAAATAAATGCTAAATCATGGTAGAACAGTGGTAAAATGCTCTTACAATGTCTTAAATGAACATGCTAGGAAGACGCTATTAAGATAGCAAGTCATGCTAGCTAATTAACATGTTAGAAACATGCTAATTCATTCTACCAATACATTAAACATGATAGAAACATACTTGTGACAAGCTGATTCATGGATTCAGTGGGTTAACCTTGTTAAAAGTATGTTAGCAAAATGTTAACAATGTTAAAACATTAAAACAATAAAACTGATGTTCGATTCCGTGATGCTAATGGAAAATATAATTATATTTCAACTATAAATATAGTTGGTTTAGTGGTTAGTGTGTCGACACACTCCAGTACTCACAGCGACCCGAGTTCGATTCCCACCTCGAGGTCCTATGCTGATCCTTCCCCTCTCTCTGCTCCCCACACTTTCCTGTCAAGACTCTTTACTGTCCTATCCATTAAAGTGACCCCACCCCACCAAAAAAAATAAATAATAATATTTAAAACACTGTGGCTCAGTGGTTAGCACCATCGTCTCACAGCAAGATGGTCACTGGTTTGGGTCCCGGCGGGGTTAGTTGGCATTTCTTTGTGGAGTTTGCATGTTCTCCCCATGTTGGCGTGGGTTTCCTCCGGGTGCTTCGGTTTCCCCCACAGTCCAAAGACATTCGGTACAGGTGAATTGAATAAACTAAATTGGCTGTAGCGTATGTGTGTGCATGTGAGAGTGTATGGGTGTTTCCCAGCACTGGGTTGCAGCTGGAAGGGCATCCGCTGTGTAAAACATATGCTGGATAAGTTGGCGGTTCATTCCGCTGTGGTGACCCCTGATAAATAAAGAGACTAAGCCGAAGGAAAATAAATGCATGAATGAATGGGATTTCTAAACATGAGAAACATAAGAAACCCCTTACTTCTAAACATGATTAAAATGTAATAAAACCATTTTTGACCCCAAACTCCACAAAAACAATGATTTAAACTTCATATTCACCTATAAAAACATGCCAAAACATTGTCATCCAATTTATTATCCACATTGTATTCTTAGTTGCATTATCAATTACAGGAACAATTTCGGCATCACTTTATAACATTAAACAATATTATTTACCTATGTATGAAACAAAAATACTGTGATAAAGCAGTGATGCAGAACAAGTCAGAAATAATAATAATAATAATAATAATAGAGTTGGTATTAACAGGCACTGAACGTGTATGTGCACACATAAAAGAGACTGCGTGAGATTGAAACAGGTCCCGATGAGTGAAAGAAGAGCTAGGAGAGAAATCTGAAATCACAACACAACCACATGGTGATCACAAAGTCACCTGTAATGTGCAGCTACACACCCAGCGAGAGAAGAATACCACTTTCAAACAGGCTAGAAACAGAACAAATATTCTCCATAATAACCGCCATTATTAAAAAGAAGAAAGTTAGTGTAACGCCCCACTTGTTTTCACATTAACAACGCAGAAAAATAGGCTAATTGATGCCTCTGTAAGCATGTAGAAAGAAAGAGATAGAAAAGAAAAGCCTTCTGGCAGAAGATGTTCTGTTCATAGTCCAACAAGCAGCGTTTAGAAAGAGCAAATGTAGCCCTTGAATTCAAGAATCCGCATCCTTCGTCTCTGTCTCACATCCAGGTTTGTAAAATAAAAGAGTGAAACAAACATGTGTCCCTTTTTAGATAAATAAGAACAAATCATTTAAACATCTAAAAGAATAAACAGTTTGCAATTGTGGAAACATCTATCAATATATAGAATCGCACATGTAAACTAATAACTTCAGTATAAAATAATGCCTCTCATCCCATATGTTACCTCAATAATCGAACGCTTACATCATGTTGTTGTCTGCGGATGGCACACTTCGATCTAGCAGTTTTATTGCAAGCCCACTTAGGGCTTTTCATTATATGTTTGATAAAACAAAATCGTTGGCTAAATCACTTAATATTCCTCTAATATTTCTCGAGCTACATGAACAATACAAAAGTTTCATTTCACACTGTATACTGAAAAAGATGCCAGTGTACCTGTGTATTGGTGTGTCTTTTCAGAAAAATGTAAGGAGAGCATAAAAACGGGTGTCCCATTGTGAATCTTCTTTCCAGTTACTGAAAACAGAAAAAGGGATTCAGGAGTGAAGCTGAGGTTAAGTAAAAAGGAGGTTCTCCAAATCTCCGCTTTCACCCCATTTTTGCCTTTATAGTTCCTGAACACACTGGGCCGTCTTTCTGAATGCTCGGCACTCTAGGAGTTGTTTCTAAAGTTTCAGTTAGCTGTTAGCATAGTCTACAACTGCTAGCTACACGTCAGTGCTAATGCTGCAGCTTCGTGTGAACATCTCCCTCATGGTGACTGAGCGGCTGAGGTTTAGTTTGTGGTAGTTGGGTAGGGGCGTCGGCAGGTGGCTGTGCAGTGGGGTGGGTATTGGGGTAGGCAACGGGACGGGCAGCGGAGTGGGCAGACCCAAATCCTGTTGATGCATTCCACGGTAGCTAATGCGCTCGCCGCCATTTCGCAGGCCGTCTGGCTGCTGCAGGTAAAACGGCAGGTCATAATGTGTGCAGGACGGACAGTATGTCTGCGAGCGGGTCAGTTTTCGTGCCGGTGGGGGGGGTGAAGAGGGCAGGCCCATTGGGGGTGGTTGCAGTAGGAACCGCGGCTGCCAGGATGTTGTGGTTTGAATGAACCGGTGGCATACGAGATGTGACGGCGAAGTCAGGCTCCTCCTCCTCTGACTCCGACTCCTCCTTCTTACAACAATAGTACTAGAGGGGAGCAAGGAGAGAGAGCGTGTGAGAATTATATTTTGCAGTATGTATGCAAAATAACAACCAAAAAATCAATCAAAGTTGTTCTGGACCTATTTACTTTCACGGTATGGACAAAAACTGTTATTTTGTGTTTCTCAGAAGAAGAAAAAGTAATACAGGTTTACATAAATCTGAGGTAATGACTAATTATTGTATTATGTGCATTGCTAAATGTGCATTTTTAGTGTACTACAAATCATAAAAATATATAGAAAATCTTTACTACCATGCAAAAAGTAACAGTTTCAAGAGAAATTGAAGAGCATGTCATGACAATACTTCCTAGGCAAAACGAAGACGCTAAAACATAGTATTATACACTCACAGGCCACTTGATTAGGCACACCTGTTTCAACAGCTTATTTATGCAAACATGTAATTAGCATGTAATCATGTGGCAGCAACTGAGTGCATTTAAACACATAGACTGTATCCAAATTCGCCCCTATACCCTTAAATACTGCACTATTTGAGAAAGCAGCCATTTCTAGTGGTGTCTGAAACCATAGTGGATGTTCTCAGGTGCACACAATCAATCCCACATTGCACTGCAATAACAAGTGTACAACCCATGTACACTCAACGGCTAGAAAATACCCATAATGCACTGTGAGACTTTGTGTGGACTTTGTCACAGGATCTGACCAAGAAGTTGAAAATCTGTCTGAGGTATTTATCATTCAGCAAAGCACAAACAAAATGGCATCCCTTCTGGTGCACTCAGTGCTTTATTTACTAATGTAGGAAATAGTGAATGAAGGTATAGGGGTAATTTTAAATGAAGCAGTTGATACTGGGTGCTTCTCAATAACCTTCCTCGTTTCCTTGCTCCTCTGTACTAAAACCCGAAATCTGATCGAGCTCAGCCATCTTGTAGGACATTTCAATTCTTTAATTGCTCAGCAAGAAGGCGAGGACTGAGAGAGACGGCTTCCTGAGTGTCATGAGCGAGGATACACAGGATCCTTTGCGGAAGTGTTTATTGACTAAATGTGACGCACAATGTAAAATCTCCTCCTCTTCACATCTGTGCCAAGAAATGTGGGTGGCTTTCGCAGTTCCTTTAATATTGGTGTAACATAATTTTCAGTGCAAATAAAAAGGAGTTAATAACTGGGAATAATTCATTGTTAATAATAACAAGTAAAATGAAAAAAGGTTTAGTGGAGACTATTATATATATAATATTCTCAAATATTCAAGAACCCTGATGTGCAAGCAAAATCAGTGATGTACAGTATTCATTAAATGATGATGCTAAAGGAAGTGAGGATATATCATTTCACTTGATTCAATTCCTCTGTCCTTGCAAAGTTTCCTTGCATCCTTCTCTCGCATCATGAGGGAGTGGAGCTAAGACACAAGGAAAGGAAGTGAGGAGAGAAAACGAGGATGCACAAAAAAGAATTGAGAAGCACCCATTGTAAAGATAATCTGCTGATGGTCAAACTCAGCATCAGAATGGGCAAGAAAGGTGATTTAAGTGACTTTGGCATGGTTGGTTTGAGTGTTTCAGAAATTAATGATCTACTGGAATGCTCAACCATACAGAGAATATACAAAAAATACTGGCAGCTCTGTGGATAAAAATAACCAGTTGATGGCAGAGGTCAGATTTAATTAACCACTTGTTACAGGCTGTTCAGGCTGCTGGTGATCTAATAATGTGAGGGATATTTTATTGACACTTTTTGACCTCTTAGTATAAATTGAGCATTGTTTAAATACCACAGTCTACCCGAGTGTTGTTGCTGACCATATCTACTCCTTCTAAAATCATTCAACTGGTTTCTTGACCATTAAATTAAGTTTATTATACTCAAATTCTTCCACAGATTTCAATCCAAAAGAGCACCTTTGCAATGTGCTGGAATTGGAGATTCACATCACCGATATGACAGACTTCTGCAACTGTGTGATTATCTTATGTCAATATGGACTGAAATATTGAAGTAATCTTTTCATCACTTTGCAATCACTGCAATAAAGATTAACCTTATACGTCCCTATTAAAGTGGCCAGTTAAAGGGATAGTTGTAAATTTCCTGTCAATTTACTCACCCTCAGGTCATCTAAGATGTAGGTGACTTTTTTCTTCAGCAGAACATTAAAAAAGTTTTTTTTTACCTGAATTGTAATTTTTTACCTGAATCAATGGTTACTGTTTTTTAGATTAAAAATAAACACATACAGATAATCCAAATCAATATACATTGCTAAAGTTATTTACAATATTATTAGGTATAATCCACAGCCTGCTTGCATAATTTATAGCAGTTGGCGCATCTTTGACAATCACGAGTTAGTACCATTTTGGCAAAAACATCATTAACTCTATTGTCACCTCACGTCTGAGTGTGCGCTCGTGCATACATCATTAAGTGCCCAGAAGCTTGTGGTCACTAGACTTGTGTGCATGCAGAGAACTATTTGCTCAGGCTGGGAATTAAAACTAACAATATTGTATTAATACCCATAATAGCCATTGGTATTGATTTGGACTTGTTTGTATTTGTTTATTTTTTATTTTTTGGTGACTGTAGTGAGTGGGGTGGGGCCAAGAGCATTGAGAGCATAAGCATAACTACTAGTGTCACCTGTGTGCCACACCAGTCTTGACTCTCAGGGAGGAGCTCTGGAAAGGAGGAGAGACAACAGTGGAAAACAAGAAAGGACCAGGCCTGGATCATGATATGGTATTTTTGGTTTCAGTTTCTGTTTAGGCAGCTGTCCGCGAGGGGCTGTCGCCACCTGATTTAAAAGCTCAATCACGAATTTGAAAGTTCATCTGTTTTTTTCCCATGGCTAGACAGCCATATACATCAATACAGTGACCATTGACTTGCAGTATATGAATCACCAAGGACCAGAGATTCAGCTAAAAATCTTCTTTAATGTTCTGAAGAAAAACACCCATTAAGAAATTTGATACATGCAAATATATGCAAATTACATATATGACAAACAAGTTCATATTTGAATTATCATATTTGAAATATTGCAAAAATGGCAGTTTACAAATATTTGTATATATTTTAAATATTAATTATAAATTATATTATATATATGTTGCACTATACATGTATAATATATATGAAATCCAAATATGTACTTGTATATTGTATATCTAATTTGCATGTTTTCCATCCCTGTATATCAGATTTCTATGAGGGCCTTCATCTTCAATGGTTTGAGGGTGAGTGAATTAACAGTAAATTTAAATTTTTGTGTGAACTGTCCTTATGTATTAATATACATACAAACCAGACATGACAAAGAAGAACGAAAGAGTCTCACCTGCAGCCTACAGTAACACAGTACAGCGATAATGCACAGTAAGATTACTGTAGCTAGAATTCCACCTGTGATTACCACTGTCCCGGCTGTCATTCGAATGGCTCTCCATCAACACCCTAAAAAAAAGAGAGAAAGACCACAGGCTTAGGTACAGTAGCTGCTCCTGATCCTTACAACCAGTGTGTGCACAACTGAAATCCATTAGCTGCACCAAATTCTATGGACATATCAGTGTGATAAATGTTTCCCTGCACCTATGCTTTCAATTAATCCCTGTGTGCAAATTCATCAGCGCACAGGGATGAATGAGAATGGGCAGAACATATAGGAGAAAAAGAGAGAGAAGAAACACCCTAGGAGTGATAATGAAGGTCAAAAAGACAGGAAATGATAGAGAGATAACCTTGGACCAAGATGACTGATAAGAAAGGACAATAGTCAATACAGAAGGTCAATAAACAAAGATGTGGAATAATAGAGATGAAACTTATCGTATTTAACCCAGAATCTCAGTCAAAAAGAAAATCTAACAACAACAAAAAAATGATGTACATCAGCATTAGTCACATAAACAATATTCCAGACCAGAAGGGGGCCATGATGAGCTGAAGATTTATTGCAACTGTAGCCTGTTCTAAAAGTATATGCAACACTTTACAGCACGGCCCTATTAGTTCAAATACTTCACCCAAAAAATTTACATCTGCAGTTAATTTGCTGACACTCAGGCCATGCAAGATGTAGGTGACTTAAGTTTTTCTCCAGAAGATTAATGAAGATTTTGATCTGAAACCGTGGTCCTTGATGATTCATAAAATGCAAGTCAATGGCTTCTTAGAGAGTAAACACCTTTAGAAATGAAAACCTGTGGCTCCTGAAGAGTTCTTGAAATGATTGGTCTGAGCACAAAACTAAACATTCTTTACATTATTCTTACCTTTAATCAACAGGCAAATATGTCACCAGCAAGTGTGTCAGCTCATGTATGTCTGTGGAAATGTTTTTTGTTGTTGTCCAGAACGACTGTTTCACTTCAAAAGACCTCAATGTTTGAAAGGGCTCATAGCCATTGAAAGGGCTCATAGCCATTGATTTACATTTAATGAATCACCAAGGACCACTGTTTCAGATCAAAATTGTCCTTTATATAATAAAGGTCGTTTACATATTTGATGGCCTGAAGGAGACTAAATTGACACCCTATTTTTATTTGTGGGTGACCTTTCCCTTTAAATGTATTGACTAACAATGAAATGTTAACAATAAAAACACTTTGTCAGATTATTATTACAGGTTTCCTCATATATTATTGCACTACTGATGTTTGATTGGACAAAACCACAAAAAACAAAAACAAAGTGCAGAGTGATATCATAAATTTTTTTATCTGTTTTTGAGTCTGTAATTTTTTTAATGCACACAAATTTTAAAAGTGAATTATACCATTGTTTTGGAGCACATAAACATGTAGATAACATTCACGGAACACACCAAAAAAATGTCAAAGTAATAGCAGCAGCAAAAAACTGGCTGTGTCTTGTCCCGTCTGGACCAAAAAGCTGCGCTGGAACACACCAAGCGGACAACAGCCGACTGAATCGAAAATATACGAATAAATCGCGCTATTCGCGCGTAAATAGACGCGTGAACATTTTAAGTTTACTTGCATCATTCGCGCGTCAAATTCACTTCACAATATATGCGGATTCACGTCATGAATGGATTTTATTGAGAGAGTAGCTGTGTTTATGTGATTTAGGAATGTTGAAAAATAGCGTATATTCATTCGGCGCCATGTCTGAGTCCACTAGATCTTTTCAGAGTCTGCAAATTTTTTACAAATTTCTACACTGGAAAAAACATCTTTTGACTGCTGGTTCAACTGACATTTTAAACGAGCCAAAGTTAAAAATCAATTTCATTATTCATGTATTGAGATGAATTGATATTCCTCACTTTGGACGTTTGGATAAAAGATAAAATCTTTTTAGTTCTCAGCATGGTTTGCATTTAGTACTTAACTGGGACAGCAAATGGTCATTTTAAATGTATTTTTGTGTCAAAGCAAAGTTTTTTATATTTTGACTTTATTTCTTGCATTTGTATTTATTGTGATTTCTTGCAATATTATATATTGTAATTCTGACTTTACTTTTGACAATTTTCAGTTTTATTCATTCATTTATTTTCAATCAGCTTAGTCCCTTATTTAGCAGGGGTCGCCACAGCGGAATGAACCGCTAACTATTCCAGCATATCTTTTTATGCAACGGATGCCCTTCCAGCCGCAACCCAGTACTGGGAAACAAATTGTTTAGTTTCAATTCAAAAAAATTTCTCATAATTTAGATTTAATTAGATTAATTAAATTTAATAATTTAGAGCGTAGGGGCAGCACGGTGGCGCAGTGGGTAGCACAATCGCCTCACAGCAAGAAGGTCCCTGGTTCGAGTCCCGGCTGGGTCAGTTGGCATTTCTGTGTGGAGTTTGCATGTTCTCCCCGTGTTCGCGTGGGTTTCCTCCGGGTGCTCCGGTTTCCCCCACAAGTCCAAAGACATGTGGTATAGGAGAATTGGGTAAGCTAAATTGTCCGTAGTGTATGTGTGTGAATGAGTGTGTATGGATGTTTCCCAGTGATGGGTTGCAGCTGGAAGGGCATCCGCTGCGTAAAACATATGCTGGATAAGTTGGCGGTTCATTCCGCTGTGGCGACCCCAGATTAATAAAGGGACTAAGCCGAAAAGAAAATGAATGAATGAATTCAGTGTGAAAACTTACAACAGTCAGATCTTACTTTTTGTCTTTTATCTCTGAGCACTGACTTTAACTGAAGTGTTAAAAACTGCTAACATTTGCTAGGCAAAACGCTTAAATAAGATCAGCTCTAACAGTGTGTACTGTAATTCGAGTGTGAAGTGACAAAAGCAAGTAATCTTGTATAATGGCGATAAAATGTAATGAGCTTCATCTCTCTTCTTTCCTCCACCGAGTGCTCTTTAGACATGGGCCTCCATCAAGCTCCTAGTTGAATTTACCTCAAGACTATTAAGAAAAGAACAGAACGGAAACATTACGTCCCGAACGCCGAGGGAGGAAACAGACGGTTAGCTCCTGTGCTCTTCTCTAATAATAGGGTCCTGTCGGGATGCATAAGAAAGCACACACCGCTCCATTTTTGCAATTTTTTTAAAGAATATTTCACCGTCTTTCGGCTTCTGTGCATGCTTTATTTTGAGCTGTCCTCGAGTGCTTCATACCTGCTCTCAGAAATCAAATTAAAGCTTTTGTAATCTGATTCGTCTAGTGGTCGAAGGCAATCAATCGATCTGTGCTGGAAATGAAACAGGACTGTTGGTTTTCATTTGATTGTGGAAAAGGCAGCTAGTAGAGCACATCAATAATGCGTCACAGCTCATTTTTGATATTAGTCTGAGGAGAGGCTAGAAATCAGCCCGCTCACCCCTGGGTCAACAACACTTAACAATCAATGCATTAAAAGTGCAATTCATATATACCAGATATTTCTTTATACATTATAAGTAGGAATTTTGTGGTTTTAATATTAAATACCAATTATTATTAATTAATTAATTAATTTTCTTTTTCGGCTTTCTCCCTTAGTCCCTTTATTAATCTGGGGTCGCCACAGCGGAATGAACCGCCAACTTATCCTGCGTTTGTTTTACACAGCGGATGCCCTTCCAGCTGCAACCCATCACTGGGAAACCCAATTATTATTAATTTGTAAAATATATAAATTACAATAAAATTTGAAAACTATAATAATAATAAAATGATTTGGTGTTTTCTGTGTGTAATATTGAATTTATATGTTAAAGTTTTGGATGGTTGAACCACATTTTAAGAATGATTAAATTATTTTTTCTGGAATATTTTTTGTATTTCTGTTGTATATTTAATTATATAGTAGAAGTGGCTTTAAATAAAATAGATGATTAATCTATTTTAGGTTTTTATAACCCCCTTTCTATGACCCCCATTCACAGGTCATGTATATGACCTTTGACCTATAAAAATAAAATTAAAAACCAGTATATTCAATCATTCATTTTCTTTTCGGCTTAGTCCCTTTATTAATCTGGGGTCGCCACAGTGGAATGAACCGCCAACTTATCCAGCATATGTTTTACGCAGTGGATGCCCTTCCAGCTGCAACCTATTACTGGGAAACATCCATACACACTCATTCACACACATACACTACGGACAATTTAGCCTACCCAATTCACCTGTACCCGGAGGAAACCCACGCGAAAACCCACGCGAACACGGGGAGAACATGCAAACTCCACACAGAAACGCCAACTGACCCAGCCGAGGCTTGAACCAGCGACCTTCTTGCTGTGAGGCGAACGTGCTACCCACTGCGCCACCGTGCAGCCATATATATATATGTTACTGATGAGCAGAGAAGCATAGAGCTTATGTGAAAAGCAGCATGTACGCACAGCATCATGTGCACACGTCACTGTAATTGAATGAAGATGAACATCCATTAGTGTGGCTCAGTCTGTCTCACAAACCTCCCTTGGGGATTGCTAAATTAGATCACAGTATGAAGAATATCATGCCACATCACAATATATTCGTCATGTGTAGCTTTAATTACAGAATGTGTGCAAACACACACTCAAAACACAGATACACACGGTTGACCATAACTGCTGTTGCATTGAGGTCCTTGTATCTCAGTGGTTCAAAGCAATGGTTCAATACCAAATAAAAGTACATTTTGGAATTTTTATAAAAGAAAGAAAACCAGGAGAATCTGTGTGAAACCAGACATCATTGCAGCCCAAATGTGGAGCATATAGTGTTATAAAGTGCACTAATACAGGAAATAGCCCTTGTGTGAATAAGTGAGTGATTTGAACTGAAGCTTTAGTCTTTATGTATAGTTCAGGAGCGAGACACTCCAGATTCTTAAGAGCATATCAAACTTGTTGATCCAGATGGACAAAAGTGAATGTCTGTAAGTTTTGAATATATTTATCTTCTAAATGCAAATAATGTCAGAATTTTGAAGCACACTTGCTAACAGATAAACTTTATGGCTAATGTAACCATAATAAAAACCAAAAACTGATTTCATGAGGATTTAAAGGGAAAGTTGTCCATTAACACACCCATGTCTTCTTTCTTTTTTATAACAAAAGAGAAGGAAAAAATCTCTCTATATATGATAAACATATAAGATACTGTAAATCTGACTCTATAATTGCATGTACTCTTGGCATTTCAAAAAGTTATTGGGAAAAAACTCTTTATAAACAGCAATTCTTTCCAGTATTTTAATAATTTAGTGCTTGCCAAACACAAATTATTATTATTATTTTTACTTTTAGGGAAAAAAAGTATTTCTTGATAATTACAGAATGTGTGCAAACACACACTCAAAACACAGATACACACGGTTGACCATAGAGAAATTAAATTGCTGTTGCATCCAGATCCTTGTAGCTCAATGGTTCAAAGCAATGGTTCAATACCAAATAAAAGTACATTTTGGAATTTTTATAAAAGAAAGAGAATTGTTTGTCAACTCTGTTACGGACAAATAATGGTAATGTGTAGAAATAACAATAAATCATAGCAAGAAAATCTTTTTTGTTCTATTAGATAAACAGTACTTACATTTCAACACTTGAAACCAAGACGACATTTCATCTTTGTTGTATGCGCCCAAAAAACAAGAATGTGTATTCTATTTGATGATACTTTTGCCCTAATGAATGCAGGCAGTTTCTCCTTTTCTGTTCTAAAATTGATGGATAATAGATGGATAATAAGCAGTGTGCAAGTAAACGGATTTAAATTTAATCATGTATAATGCGCACATCCCCTTAGAAAAGATGCAACATTTGAAGCCTGTGCAAAGCATATACTGCTGTCAAAAACATTATTAGATATGATTGCAAACTGTATTACATAATTCAGTGTTTGACAAAGCATATATTTAAAACGAGTCTAGCTTTATGAACAAATCACACATACTCTTGTCTGTTCCATGTTTAATATTTTGTAGGGTAAAGATGTACCGGTACCTGCATTATTAAACAAAAGTCTCTTTTAAATCTATTTCGAAATCCTTCTTAAGTAGATCAAAAACACTTCAAATAAAAGCAGTTAATATAAATTCTAATTTTACATCTTCATTTGATTGCAAATTACATTCAGTTTAGTGTCTGAAACATTATTAAAAATGTATTTTAAAGTATATTTTTATCATATATATTGATTTTAAAGTGTACTTCTATTTCACTTCTTTGTTCAGTCATATTTCATATTCATAATGTATCAGTTTCTTGCATTTCCCTTCATTTAATCTGTAGCATTACATAACAGGAAGCTGGTTTTGTACAGATGCCAGACTAATCATTGCCTTGTTTTGAATAATCATATCTTTTGGTTTGCAACCAAAGCATCCAAAAAGGAAAAATCTAATGAAATTGGTCCCATTTTTCAAGTCAGTGTATTACTTGAAAATTTGTCATTTTTATATGATTATGATCATTATTTTGTAGAATTTAGACACTTATATTGTGATACATATACATACTGTTACTGTGATGTGAAATCACACTGTCTATCACTGAGACATATAGCCAGTCATATGACACAACACCAAAGGCAAAATATGACATTCAACGCATGACAAGTCTTTGATTTTTTTTTTACAGCGTGATTCAAAGAAATCACAAGGATTTTTTATGTTGTTTGCTAAAATCCTTTTAATTCTCTTGTGAAAAAGAGCTGTACACTGACACACTTCTAAAAGACATGTATTATGCAAATTATATACTTTAGTTCCCATTAGTTCGCAAGTCCAGTCCAAACCAGCTTAAAATAATATGTGAACTAAATGCAATTTTTCCAAATAATAAGTGTATGCTAATTACAATTTAACAATAATGTATTACAGTTTTAATGCATACAAAATGCAATTAGCTAAACTTATCTAAACTTATAGCTAAGCTAAGGCTAATAAGGAGTATAGGAGATAATAAGGAGTTATCTCATAATTTCTTCAGTTATCAATGTGTACTTCTAATGCACAGACAAAAAGGCTTTAAACTAAGAGATACTTTAATGCCATTTATATTGGAAATTATATAATTCATATATATATATATATAATATATAATTAAATAACCTTATGTTTCCATTGAACACAAAAGAAAATATTAAAATAATGTTAGTAACCAAAAAAGTTGATAGTCCCCATTGACTTCAATTCAAAATATCTTCTATTGTAATTTAAAAAAAAAGAAAATAAATAAAAAACAGAAAGAAAGAAATGTATAAAGCTTTAGAACAAGGGACGTTTGAGTAAGTGATGAGCTGAGTAAGTGAACTATGCCTTTAAGAAGCTTAGTGAAGAAACAGTATTTTCGGTTAAAATAATGCAGTTTTTTTAATTAAACAATCTTTTAAAACACAAGTGCATATTCAATACAATTACGTGCATCTTACTTTCATGCTAGCGATTTCATAAAATCCCTTTTCTGTGGCACTTGCAATGCCTTATAAGTGGAGGTCAAAGGTGCACTGAAGCCGGAGTGTGAATCATGGGAAAGAGACTTAACAACTCCTGACACAGAAGTTTGCAAATTTCTTTGAGGTGTGCCATGGGAAATAATGAGAAGGCATTTTCCACTGATGCATGGCAAGGCAGCACAGGCAAATCCATTCATGTGACAGCATAATAACACAATCTGACAGGGGACACGACTGCGGAAACATAAACCTGCAACAAAGGTCGTTCGTTTCTGCACATGCGATAAGATTGTGAGTCGATCCATTGTGACTCGATGCGGCATCAAGTACACTTCCTGAAGAATACATCTGGACCGCATGCACAAAGAGCTTTGAATATGGATGTGCCAGCCTGCTGACAAGACCACCTAAGACCTGCATACATTTTCATGCTGGCTCAGGCTGGTTTGTGCTAGTTAGTGCCTGTTTGGTGCAGATATTGCTTGGTGAAAATGTAGCTGGTGGAACTATTCAGTTAGCATGATCCGTCTACTGAAGGCTGATTATTGTATTAATGCTAGTTATGCTAGTTTGGAGGTGTGTACAACAACACCAGCATGCTCTACGTCCACACTGTTGTTTTCCCTCATTTGCCAAAAGTTGGTCACCCACACTGAAATAACTGAAAATGCTTTCTTCCCTATACCGTACATGCGTTAAAGCATTTATTTACTTTCTGGTTCTTTCAAATGCAGCGAAAAACGTTGGCTCTTTGATGTTAAAAATCTTAATCTTTGACAGTTGTACTTGACTTTTAGATGATTTGGTTGTATGTCACTATAAATTAACTATTTTTTAAACTTTCCATTGTTTTGTTTTACCTTGTTAGCATGCTAACTGGTGTACATTCCCATTGTATATTGTGTTAGAATGTGTATATTAGCACTACATATTTTTAGCAAATTACAGTAAATGTGTGTTACAGTAGCAGAATGTTTGTAACAATGTTTATAGCAAGTATGTTAGAATGTATGTTAGCGGGTTATTGGAGAATCTGTGTTAGCAATATGGATGTTACAGCTAGTATAAGTAAACTGTATGCATGTTCTTGTTTAATATGTATTCTAATTTTCCATCAGTCTTAGTACACAATGTACAGTAACTATAGTAGAGTCAAGCTTTAAATGGGAGAATTATCAAAAAAAACTTTTTTTTGAGCGAGATGCTAATGGTCTAATGCGATTTAATGATTTATGCTAAGCTAAGCTAAAAGTGCACCCACCAGACCTGGAGATCAGCCGAATGGATTCTAAAATGGTAAAATTCAATGGTTTAACCATAGGTGACTTGCAAAACACCTTTAATGTATTATAACGAAATGTATATGTTAGCACTGTGGATGTTGTTCTACAGTATTGTACAGTGTGTTAGTAGTATGTATGTATTAATAGGTTAGCATGCTTAATATATGTATTTTAGCATCATCTACATCAGCCCTAGTGTGTATAGTTTATTTATATTGTGCAGTATGAATATTAGCTTTAGTATGCTTATGTTAGCATTAATTAAGTAAGCATGTTATATGCATTTGTATGTACATAACATGCATAATATATGCATATTATTAGGAATGTCATGTATAATAGGCCTTACTTAATTTATACAGTACTAACATACAAATTTCACTTTTTAATATCTATGTCCTTAAAGCACATGCTACGCCAACCAATGATTAAAAAATATCTGAAACAAAGATCACAGTGAGTAGGCATTTTGAATGAAAAAACAACAATAAAAAACAATATTATATAAAAATAATATAACTATATTAGGAATATTTACAAGACTGTAATATAAAGATTAATTACCCTTCAAATCCTCACTAAACCCGTTCATGGATCTAAATACAACAGAAAACCCCCATAACACAAACAAAGGGTTTGCTAACAGATTCAAAGAAAGATTAATTGGACTTTTTATAGGTCACGTCAGACTTAACAGGAAGACAAACTGTTTTACCCTGACCAAGCCTCTGTGTAAATAACTAGTAGGCACAATCTGCTTTAAAATGTGCCGTAAGTGCAATAAAAGTCTCTAAGTGAGAATGAAGACTAACTAAGTTCCACACACCCTGCAGTCAAAACTAAATTTCTTTAATTTCTAAGAGATAAAAGGATGAAGAAACCATATTGGGTGATTAAATCCATGTTCAGACAATCTCAACATACTTGGCCTGAAAAGTGAAAAAATATATATAGAGCCTGAAGGACAACTTTATATGGGACAAAATAATTAAAGAGCCTATAAGGACTACATGTAATACAACATCATCTCTTATGGTGCTAACAGAGTCACAGCGACAATTCATATCAACAATCAAGCAAAAAACTCCAGAGTGCTGACAGCAAACAAATGCACAATAATGGTTGCCAGGTATATCAATATCACTTGCCTTTGAGGGACATTTAGTTTAGGACTAAATTTGGCAGATCATTTTTTCATATCACATTAATTCCATCATATGGCGACTATGAAGAATAAAACGCCTATTTTCATTTCTTAGTCACACATGAAACCCAGTAAAAACACTTTAAGATGAATAATATAAAACATGGCAGTGCCATATGCACCCTGCATAATCTTTCTATTTGTGGTTCGTGACAAATAAAGCGTTACCCTTGGCAACCCCACAGGCCTATTTGAGTGATCCACAGTGTGTGCGTTGAGGGATCGAGCATGCAGGTACGCTATTAGACAATTCATTCCTTGACTAATGTAGAGCCCATGAACATATGCGTACTTTCTCATGCATCTCAAAGGACTGATGTTAAATCCTCATTGATCCAAATACACATGACAGCAGGGAGATGTATTCCCTAACCAAAGTACACAAACATAGCTTTTGTCTAATGTGCAGAATACCTCTGATAGCACAAACACATGAATACAGGAAGTAAACTGATTTGCAGTGGACAGCTTGGATTTAAATTGCATAGAATATGCAGAAATGCACACCTCGGATAAACAAACCCAAAGCAGACATGCTCAAATGCCAGTGTCTACTGATTTACTGTCTCATATATAGGCCTGCTGCTTTGCTCTGATACATTTGGATAATCTTTCATGATTGAAGTTTGCAGTCAGGAAAGGGAGTGCAACAATATATGCCAAACTGCTAGCTGAAAAGTAGCCCAATTGTGTTCTGGGCCAGGAGGGTGTCCATCTGCTTTGAAATTTTGTTTTGAAGGGTCCACCTTAGGTTAAATATGTTTCCCCTTGGTTGGACACACAGAAAAAAACACCTGCGACAACAGTGTAAAAGTAGCACAATTCAAGAGTTCGCCCTTAGCTAATGATTGATTATAAAGCGTGTTTGGCATGCTGTCCCGGGAGAGAGCCCTGAGCTCATAAGATCCTCGAGCCCGGGGCTCCCTCCCGTTGCAGGGCGAGAGGGGAGCTTGAGTTCAGGTAGGTCTCGAGAACTCCCCTACTTGGTGAAAGTAGATTGGATGTAAAAGATATGAATTGGATAGCTGGATAATTGATCGTCTATAGTGTCAATTTTGTTTGGTCAATTAACTTGTGTTACATGTTTTTTGGACTGTGGGAGGAAACCGGAGAGCCCGGGGAAAACCCACGCAACACGGGGAGAACATGCAAACTCCACACAGGAATGTCAACTTGGCAAGATGAAGGCTTGGGCGAGTGACACTCTTGCTGTGAGGCAACAGTGCTAGCCACTGAGCTTCCGTGCTGCCCTTGAGAAGGGGGAGAAGTAGGGGTGGAAGGGGGGATTCTTCAAGACGAATGTGACTGAAGAATATGCTCTGGTTATTTATAGCGATTTAGGAATCCTCTGATTGGTGGAACGTGCATTAGCTAATGTGGACCAGCTGTTATCAATCATGATCACGCGCTCCTCTCGAAATTAGTTTACGAATAAACTTCACTTCAAGAGTTCGCCCTTAGCTAATGATTGATTATAAAGCGTGTTTGGCATGCTGTCCCGGGAGAGAGCCCTGAGCTCATAAGATCCTCGAGCCCGGGGCTCCCTCCCGTTGCAGGGCGAGAGGGGAGCTTGAGTTCAGGTAGGTCTCGAGAACTCCCCAAAATGCTTAGCTCGGGACAGCAGCCGCGTATTGAAGAAACCCCCCAAAAGGCAAAATCAATGCTATACCCGGCTGCTGGGTATAAATATTGATGGAGAGAAGAGAGGCTCCTGCGGGAGCGGGTTTGGGCACAGGTTCTTGGAGAGTCTGAGTATGGGCTTGGAAGGGGCTGGATGATTTCTTGAGAGTCAGACTCTGGGAGGGGGGCTCCTGCAGGAGTCGGGGTAGGTTTTGGTTGATGAGTGCTCCTGCAGGAGAGGGGGTGAAGTGGGGCAGGGGGGGGCGTAACTCCGAAGGGAGTAGAACTCGGGGAGACTCCGTGGGAGTCCGAGTTTGGGGAGTGATGGCTTATGCGAAGAAAGAAAGAGTAGCGGAATGAATTCGACGCTAGAAAAGAAAAGTAGCGGAGTAAATCGACGCTAGAAGGGGGGTGGGGTTTTAGAGGTGGG
>CAIGQV010019090.1:3506885-3525994 GCA_903798115.1 Danio jaintianensis
GGGGGGGGGGGGGGGGGGAGGTGGAGGAAAGCAAGAGCGTTTGGTGCTAGAAGGAAGGAAAGAGATGCGGAGAAACTCGACGCTTAAGAAATGGGAACAGGAGATGCGGAGGAACTCAACGCTAGAAAGTATGGAAAGGAGGGTATAAAGGCCTGGGCGTGTTGGGTTGGTGATTGACTCCGGGGGAGTCGGCGCTCTGCGGCTACTCCGTGTGAGTGAGAGCTATCACTTGGCCTCCTACGGGAGTCTGGGACGGGGAGGGGGCGGTGAAGACTCCTGTGGGAGGTGGGCTGGGCGGGACTCCGGGGGAGTCCTAGCTCGGGGAGACTCCGGGGGAGTCATAGCTCGGGGAGACTCCGGGGGAGTCATAGCTTGGGGAGTGATGGCTTATGCGGAAGAAAGACAAGAGTAGCGGAAGAACTCAACGCTAAGAGACAGGAGAGTAGCGGAATGCTCAACGCTGAAGGAAAAAAGTAGCGGAATAAATCGACGCTGTAAAGGGGGTAGGGGTTAGAGGTGGGGGGGGTTTGGAGAAAAGAGCGGAATCGTTCACGCTGGAAGAAAGGGAAGAGATGCGGAGAAACTCGACGCTGGAAGGAGAGAAAGGAGATGCGGAGGATCTACCGCAGGAAGGAGCGAGAGAGTGCAGGATTGCTAATGGCTTGGGAGGGACGGTGGCAGACTTGTGCAGAAGTGGGGCCTCGGGGGCACTCGGGGGAGTGGAGCCTCGAGGGATATGACCTCGGGGGCACTCGGGGGAGTGGAGCCTCGAGGAATATGGGGCCTCAGGGGCACTCGGGGGAGTGGAGCCTCAAGGGATGGGACCTTGGGGGCACTCGGGGGAGTGGAGCCTCGAGGTAGATGGGGCCTCGGGGGCATTCCGCGGGAGTGGAGCCTCGAGGGGGGTAGGGGTCCTGCAAGAGATGGGAAAGGGAGGGGGCAGTGGAGGCTCTTGCTGGAAGCGTGGCAGGTGAAGGGGTGGCCGGGGAAAGGGCTTGGCGTGACTCCGGGGGAGTCGGCTCTAAACTCCGTGGGAGATGGAGCTGGTGAGAGGGAGTGAGTGGGGGGGGGGCTCACGCTAGAGAAGAAGAGGAAAGAGAAAGGGAAATGGCAGAGTCATGCTCGTGCCCTTGAGCCCTGGATGGTGAATATCGTCTGGTGAGAGACGGCTGGGCTTCCCTGAGGTGGTGTTGGTTGAGTCGAATGTAGGTTTTGAAGGCGTCTGAGGACCAGCGGCCGAGGGCCTGTATCTGGCACTGGGAGAGCCCGTTGTGTGCTGCTGTAGTGGCTGCTCCAATTCTGAAGGAATGGCTGGAGAATGATTCGGGGGAGAAGCCGGATATACGTAATATATCTTTTAAGTGTTTTGGAACCAAAAAAACGGGTTACTGGACGGTTAGCGTCGTCAGTAAAAGAGGGGAGGAAGGGTTGGGGTCTTGTGACTTCCTCAGCTGTAAGAAGGCGGATAGGGTTTGAAGGGGGTGTGTGGGGGAGGGGAGGTCAAAGATGTAGATGAAATGACCGTTGCGGGTTTGGTCTGTTTTGCTCTGTTTGATAAAGAAAGAAATGGTTTCTTTATCCTGTATGGTTAGGTCGGAAATAGTGGGGTGTGTGAGGGGGTTGAATTTGGATGTGATTGTAAATTCTGAGCATCTGAGGAAGCCGAAAAAGGCAAGGGTGAACATGGCGTCTAGGGTGTGTGCTGTGTGGGTGGTCTGGTAGCCTGTGCGTAGTAGTTGTATGCATTTGGAGAGGATGTTGAGTGTAATAGGTAGTCTGGGGTCTGGGGTGGAGGGGTGGGATTACTAAATGCCTTTGATGAGGAGTGTGGTTTGTGAATTAGAAATAGCATCTGAGGGGGATCCGTGGATTAATTTATGGAAAAATTGGATCCCGCTTAAGTAACTCCTGATTGTGCTGGCCTGTATGTTTTTGGAAATGTGTAGGTGAGATATGAATGAGGTGATTGTAAGGAGGGAGAATTCGGGAAAGGGTATGGATGTAATGGGTGGAAGTGTTTGAATGTGTTCCAAGCTGTGAGATATGACTGGAGAGTTCGGGGGGGCTACTGCTTGTAATATGAGGGAAGGGAAAATTGCGGAGGATGTGTAAGGGGTGGTTTATGGCAATATCATTTCTGAATAGGGAGGGACTGGTGTAGGATGGGGATCTGCTTCTGGAGCCAATAGTTGGAATTCCTGGAAAGAACAACAGAGAGAGAGTCAGTAATTAGGTTTTTACAACCTGGTACATGTTTAGCAGTCATTATGAATTGTTTTTTAGCTGATGTCCATATAAGACGTCTTAGAAGGGGCATGAGGGCGGGGAGAGGGAGCGCTGTATTATTAATACATTGTATTGTAGCTTCATTGTCGCAATGTATGAGGATGCTGGAGGCGGACCAATTATTTCCCCATAGGATGGCTGCAGTGACTAGTGGGTATAATTCGAACAAGGATGACGATTGGTGTTTAAGCATTTGCGGGGGTCCGTAACTGTTGGATAGGATCCAGCATAAAGCTTCTAAAGCGTATCGAAAATTTGGGGCTACTTCTGCAACCGAAGTAAGTCGGACTGCAAAGTAGAATAAAGGAACGCCACTGGATACCAAAAGATGCCAAATTCGGATGAATTGGCAAGATTTTAAAATGCTGAAATATATCGACTTTTGCGAGCCAAGCGTTACGTCCGGCTATTTGATAAGAGAGAAGCTTGATCTATATCGTGGTAGAGAAGCGAAAATCCGTCTGGCGGAATGGTGTTATTGGTGCTAGGAAGCTGAATTATGCGGAGATGAGAGATCGATAATCAGCCGTTTTCCGGGAATTTATTTATTTATTTATTTATTTTATTTATTTATTTATTTATTTATTTTATTTTTTTATTTATTTATTTTTTTTGGACTTATCATGAATTTATTGTCTGTTTCTTTTTTAATTAAGGTCTACTGTTTCTGGTTCCGTTATTGCTGATTGAAGATTAGGGCAGAAGAGGTTGGAGGAAGGAAGAGCTGAAACGCCCGGGTGGAATCCGTGGGTTAGACCTGCAATGGGAAATTCAGAGAAGTTAGTATCAGGGTGAGTACGCAATTCGTGAGCTAGTTGAAATGTTCACAGGAGTCGACAAGTAATTTCTTGATTTTTTAATTTGATTTCCAACTGGGCAGAACTAATCGGGCGTGGGCGTCGCCGCAGTAGCTGCGAATGTGGAGAAATTTGTAGAGTAGGGTTGAGAGCGCCGAGGGTGGGAATTGTAGTCCGTTTGGTTGTAGTCTTGTGGGTGGGTGGTGGTTAGAGTTGAAGTTGAGCTTGGGAATCCTGGGGGCGTGGTCTGGTGGGAGAGCGGTGGTGTGTTTTTGTTTTGATTTTTTTTTTTCTTTTCCTTGATGATGTTATGGAGTGTAGCAGGAGAGAATTTCCTGGTGTTCTCTGCTGGTGGAGGTGGAGGTGAATGGGATTCTGAAGTGGCGTTGGAGTGTAATTTTAAGAGTTCCGATCTTTTGGGGGATCGTGGAGCGTGGATGCCGAGGTCTGAGAGGTGTTTCCTGAGTTCTAACGACGGTGATCCTTTTTTTAATATAAGATGAGGTAGGTGCAATGTTCTGTTATCTTGGTGCTGAGGGAGATGAGGATCTTGTGCGGTGGAGGCGAGATGAAATGGAGCGAGTCAATCTTCGGCCTTTGGAAACAGCCTCGGACTCGGGTGTGGAGCTCCGCGGGCCAAGTGGTGGTGAGATGCCGCGAGTGTCTCAGGCGGAGCTGGGTGATCTTGAGGGTTGTTCTCCGGGTAATCGAAATAGCTGGTGTTGTTGTTGTTGTTGTTGCTGGTGTTGTCATTGTTGTAGTTGGTGTTGTTATTTTCCGTGTTGAGGCGGTAGTAGTTGACGAGTGGTCCATTGCTTTAGTCTGCAAATGCTAGCGCTAGTACGGTCCGAGCTTCTTCAAGACGAATGTGACTGAAGAATATGCTCTGGTTATTTATAGCGATTTAGGAATCCTCTGATTGGTGGAACGTGCATTAGCTAATGTGGACCAGCTGTTATCAATCATGATCACGCGCTCCTCTCGAAATTAGTTTACGAATAAACTTCACTTATGCAGAAAACCTTAGACTTGGCAACCCTGGCGGAGTGTGACATTTTATAACCCTAACCCTAACAATTGTGAGAAGCATAAAGTGTTCACATTCACATGAGTTTTTCAAATAGTAATTATAACTAAAATTAGTTTTGTTGCCAAAATGTTTGTTGAATTAGTGACAGTCGCAATGAGGAGTATTTACTTAAAACCATCCTAAGTACCTTTGAAAATATTTGATTGCTTCTTAAGTGAATGTAAATAGCTGAGAGAGACATTGGATGTGTATTAGTATACTGGATCTATACTTTAAGTGTTAAAAAGACTGATTCCTAATTTACAATACTAAAAGACTGACATTGTTCTTGACTGAGTAACTTTTATAGCTTTAACATGGATTTATCTATATTTAATTTAAATGTTGAGCACTATGCAGTGTTATTTTACATTTGATTATTCAATAATGTGATCTATCTATTTTAATTGAGGACTGTGAAATTTGTCTTGGTGATTTGAGTAAATAACCATAAATTTGCCACGTGGTCCATAAATACACAAATATGCTGTTTGTGTTCCACCTTTTTACTGAACCATTTTCAACCTGGAGAAAAGAAAAGTTAGATTTCTTTATCTGTACTTTTCCACATCTGAGTGACAGGCCCAAGGCGATGATCACAAAGAACGTGGTTTTGCACTTATAAAAATGAAATGCATAATAGTTCAGTGGTAAGCCTAGTCAAGTGCATGATAACATAGAAAAACAATAAAAAGCAGCAGGTCTTGCCATAAATGATTGGCTCAAACACAAACTTTTTACACATTTGGAACCTGTACATCTTCATACTGTAATCCTGTTCTTTGTTCACATGTAGCATCAAACCAGTTGTTTACTGGTAGTGTTACAACTTTTCATACTGAGAAACTGTCATTTGATTTCACACACTCTGAAAAATACTGTGTTCTTTCCATTCAAATTAGGGGAAAATGTAAACAAACCCAACTACTGGGTTCATTTTCAATATTAATGGTTTTTGTCCAGCCTTTGGATTTGTCCATATTTTAGCAAAATTTGGCTTGAAAAACACAGCATTTTTTAGCAACCCAGGCTCATTCTGAAAACATACCGCTATATACATTTCTGAAGAGCGCCAAATAGTTTTTTTGCAGTTTTTGTTTTCGTGAATCCGCCAGAGGCCAATGTGTCTACTTTTTGAGATCTCAAATTTCTCTCGCAAGTGCCATTCATGCCTGCTGTTCTCGCATAAATCCACCAAAGGCAGCTGTGGACTGACTGACTGACTGACTGATCTAAACCCAACCAATAGTGTTTTCAAAAGCACTGATTGACCCGCCCACCCATTTCCCTAAACCCAACCACAGTTTTAAAAAGCAATCCAGGAAAAGAAAAGCCCTTGCCTGATTTTTACCACGTTTTCAAATTTTACCACATTTTAACCCTGTTATTTACGCCTCTCTGTGTCTCAAGTCTGCAGACGTCCGCGGCGAGCTACTAATCTCCTCCAAAGGCCAGAGGGCACTCTCACATGGAAACTTCAAACACCCATGAAGAAGTAACCCAGGAAACCCCAATCCGCTTGTTAAGTCGTGACGTATCGGTGAGGTATGGAATACTGTTTCTGGGTCCAAGCCGCTACTCATTTGAATTGAGAAAATATTTGTTTATGACCACTTTTTAGTCCTATCACACATTAAAGTGAATTTTATATAAAATCATAGTGTACACATCAGTCTCTGGGCTTGCTGCATCACAAATACTAAAATTTTAACAATTTATAAAAAATGTATCACTATTTGGTCATCTGAAATTAGGCATGGATATATATTGCAATCGTGATTCTTGAAAGTATTACATAGCTCTGTAAAGTTTAGGGTGAATATTCTCAGAAAAACAGTGTGTACAGGAGTTTTTGCCTGTTGACCTCAGCGTGCATGCTGTTTTCTCCTTTCTGATTGGCCAACATGGCTTTATTCAGGCTAGGTTCACACCAAACACAGTAGAGGCAACTGAAGTAAACTCTGCTCGTTTGTGGCAAACACGTGAAAAACTCTGTTTGCATTGACTTTTATGTTACTTACTTGTGTGAATACTTAATTCAGTGTTTGGTGTGAACCTAGTATGAAAGGCTTTTATCGCCACAATCCATCACAGTGTGTTTTAATACATTTGGTTTGCGTTTAGATTTTTTTTTTTTTAACAAAAGTAGAGAACTCTGTTTATAAAAATACCTGTGTACGTGTGCACATGGCGTAATAAACGGAGAATTGCAGAATCATCTCACAGCAGAAATTATTTCAAACAATCAACTGAAGTTACGAAGTGAGTTTGAAGTAAAAATACATTATTAAATGTGGTATTTTCACATACTTTCAGAGGTACCAGAATTTTCTACAGAGCCACAGATCAATGAGACGCTATGAAAAACAGCTGTCATTATTACAGATCAATTATTTTGATTTCATTATCATATTAACGTATCGACATTGATTTTGGGTAGCATGTCAGTGTACTATGACATAACTATGCTAACTGGGTTTACTTACACAAAGCACATTCAAATCAAGTAATAGCTCAGCCTTTCAGTATAGTAGTCTCTGTGCGAATACAGAACTTGTTGAATTTGCACTAAATAACGTGATTTACAATGTCGGTGATCATAATTGCAGCGTTCTTTGCTTGTTTCCATAAAAGCTGTAAAGACGCGGTTACAAAGACCAGTGGGTCACAACAATAATACAAAGTCAGGAGTGAAAACTACATTTAAATCTGGGCATAAATCCACTAAATTATAGTTCTGCTAACTTACTGATATTCATAGCAAATTTGAAACTGATGATACATGAAGATTTAACTATATAAATGCAACTATTTATTAGTGTTTATTGTTTTTGACCAAAATAATATTTTAAAGCTTTGAAACAGCGTCCTCTATGGACCAGTTATTAATCCACTTAAAGAATATGATATAACATGAATTCATGATATACAGCATCACTTTGCCACAAATAGTAGGTACACTTGTCAGTCTGCCCATGTCATTATACCCTATAAAGTCTAAAGAGATGAAATCCTGCATGGGCACTCAAAAGTGGCATCTTGTCGCCATAGTAACGGCAAACAGGTACACTGCTTGAGTAGGTCTCACCCACACAATACAATGATTCATGCTCATACAAATGCTTAAGAAGGCTTCTGCTGTAAACTGCAGGTGTTTTGCATTAGGGTTATCCATTTGTGACCGTGTACTTCAGACATAATTACTGTCTCAATCACCAGATCAAGACTAAAGTTACATTAATGTGGAGAAGTATGAAATCCCTACATAGCATAAAAGTAAACATCTGCTTTATATTCACTCACTTTTTATGGATCTCCTTCTCTTCTCTCTTTATCTTTTCACACACTTCAAAAAAACTGATACTTCAACTGAGTTTACCACACCTATATGGTACCTAACAACCAAATGACCAGTAAGCATCTGTTCTGATTGGCAGTTCTTCAGAATAAGGTAATATTGTGGCAATTATAAGACAAATATGACAAATATATTGACAAATAATTTTAAAAAAATTATTTACCGCAACAATGCATTTTCACAACAATAGCCACAATTTTATTTAAAAACCATATTATTTTGTGCTTTTTTAATTTGGACATTGAACCAATAAGTAATCTCATGGAAGCTACAAAGAACCACCATTTTTATTATTACAAAAGAAAATGTCAATATTCAAAATTATTTTTAAGACATCAAAATCTATTCTGCAAGAGCTAATTGTGGAAGAGACGATTCACTCGCTGACACTCCAGTCATGTCATTTACAACCCATGGTGCCTGAGTCATCTTTTTTTTCCTCTTCCTACACTCCTTCACACTCCTTCAATTTCAATGTAGTCAAGAAAATATCTATTTATAATATACCACATGATAGTCCAACCATTTGACTATAAATGATTTTTATATCATGCACATGACTGATTCATAATTAACGGTGTTAATTTTGAACCAATTGATGATGGGCCTGAGTCCCTGCAGCAGTCCCTGTAATAGCAAAACTGCAAGACAACTTTAACTGATTCAAAAATACTACTTTGTTGCTGAAACAAAGGTCATGTATTTTTTTCTGCTGTGACTGATAAAGTTGAGTGGCAGCACTTACTGACAACAATACTGATCTGACTGATCTACAAATCTGATTATATGTTTCTGTGTTTGTGTGAGTTTGTGTTTGTTTGGGAGAGAGAGTAATAGAAAGAGGTTGCTTGATAAATAGACAAAACACTGGGTTTAAATAAATCTGCATTTTGACTGGTAATAAAGTTCATGTGTCATTTATTGACAACAAACACAGCACTCGTCCTTTTATGCCATCTATAGGATGCTGGACTTAACTATAAACATATTATTGTAATGAATTGTGTATAAATTGTAATGAACTGTTTACACAAACAACCTATTGTTTTTTTGTTGCTTGTTTTGATTTGTTGTTATTGTTGCTTTTTGTGTAGGAGGACAGTTTCTAATGTACACCAACAAGACCTGTAGGTAAACGTTTACCTTTACATTTAGTCATTTAGCAGATGCTTTTGGCTAAAGCAACTTACAAATGAGGAGATATTAAGCGATTCAATAAGGAGTGGCACTACTCACAAGTGCTACTTATACAAAAGGACTGATATTGCTTTACATCCCATAGGACACCACAATACAGCATTCAGTCAGTTATATATTTAAAATTGACTGAGATAAAGTCTCATACCGCAAAACAATGTCAATCTGTATCTAAATAAGTTAGACAATTTTTCTGTAGTGAACAGTTACAGTACAACACCACAACACAGTAGTTAAAACCACAGCAGGACTTCTGAAATGGGGTGAGTATCAAGTACAGTTATCTATATGTCCTATGCAATTAAGCCATACAAGTGCAACTCACATATTTGGGAGTTTGATATCTTGGTCCAGGGAACTGGCATTTTTGATGTTAAAAGTGGAAGAGCTGTGCAAAACTAGTGCTTGTAATGGGAATCAAACCTACAAGTCAGATTCTCTATCCATTAGGCCACAGGAAAAACAAAAAGTCCTTAACTGCACACCTAAAGCCTTGTGCACACCAGGAAGTTTACTACTCGTGTTTATCTGAAGTTTTTTTGTGACTTTTTTTTACATTTATGCCTAATCGATTTTCAATAACAATGAGCAAGTGAATATGCAAAATCACTCTCCTACGTTAGATAACACTTAATGAAAAACAGAAATACCCCAATACACAAGGTGGCACTGCGCAACTTTGTGCTTCTAACACTCGCTTGTTGCACAGAAGAAGTCACCCTCACACTTTTTCCTTGTGTTCTTATCGCTTTTTTCACTTCTGTTTAACATTCTTCACTACAGCAAAAACACCTGGCCAATAAGTTGGTGGGAAAAAGCCATGAAATAAATTAAATGAAATGAAACTTCTCATCGAATCTTATTTGCTCAGCTCGACCGTTTTGTGCTTGAGCGCCACCAAGTCGTGTTTGTAACTTCAGCAGCTCAAGGCACGTGAACAACAGTGCCAATCTAATTGGTCAGCCATAGCGCATAAAACCAAAAAAACAAGCATGTTATTATACCTGACGTTTTGCATCGTTGTGCACACTCACAATAGTGCCCATTGTTTAGTCAATGTTTTGTAAACATCAGCGATAATTGTGCACAATAATCATGAACCGTTGTGTATAAGTCTTTACAAAGATCAACCAATCAGAATCAAGCATTCAACAGCCCAGCAGTACAAAGCAATGGAATTAAACTGACAGTAGGACTTATTTCTAAAGGATTTGTCCTCAGTTTAACTGAAACAACAGTGAGTTCAGCTCTCTCCGGCCTCATGGGTGACTGACTGTGTGTGCATTAGAGGGATGGAGTGAGCATATGACTTAGTCATACTTTGTAGCCGCTGTGTACACAACCTCCAGCCTTCTTCCATCCCCACGAAGAAGATAAAAGTGTTTACAGGAGTTACATAAAAACACTCTTTTGTGAGATAACAGAGTATGTGCGTTTGGAGTTATTCCTGTAGGGCGGCTGAGCACAGCCTCTTTTCCACTTTTCTTCCAGCCCTAATCTTTTTATATCTCTGCCTGTCCGACTGGCAAGCGGCCACTCCGTATACAGAATCGTTATGTGCTTCGAAACTTATCCCGCTGCTCTTTCACGTTGAGCAGCCCCAGATCTGAACGATCCCTCCATGGAGGAGACGAATTTCCTGCTGAGACATTTCCTCCACACCAAAAGCTGTGAGAAATAATCCATTTTGTTATTGCTTTGGGACCTTCTCTGCTTCCCAGTTCAGCTTCAGCAGTTTGGGGGGATGTGGCAGCATCAGCTCGCTTCTTCTGTTAGATGCAGTCTTTGTATGTTTTTATTCTGCAAGGCATGTTTTCCCTTGGGGAGGCTCAAGTGTTGTACGCTCATGCTGGTGTCTGCGGTTGCAGGAAGTGACATGGCCTTATGGCAGGAGACTAGCAACGAAGTGGGGGGTGCGTGGGGGAGGGGAGGGGGGAGGAGAAGAAAGGGTGGACAGTAAAGGACATAAATGAAAGAGTAGCAAGGAGATGTGGTGTAAAAGGCAGATTGAAGGTTCAGGAAGAAAAAGAGCCGTACCAGAATGATGCCTCAGGCAGCCAAATCACTAAATGTCTCTGCACACAGACCATATGGTGATAAAATCTAGCCTGTCTGAGTGTGCTTTACAAATTTGTGCTGCAAAAAAGAACACAAATAAACATTGTATGACTTTGAATACCACATGAGCCTCAGATGTGCAATCACCTGCTAATGTGGTATTGAAGCATTTTCATGTGAAAAACATGATCGCATGGGTTTCACATGAGATATATGCAAAGCTCATGTGGTTTTTCTGTAAAGTAAATATTCTTCAATTCTTGTGTAGGTGATGCAATAAAATCCATGGTTTTAGGTAAAACCCTTAAAAACTGACTAAAGGAGAGATGTTCTGTCATCACTTCCTCACCCACATGTTGGTCCTACCCTAACTCTCTTTCATCTGTGAAACATAAAAAATATATTATTTATCCAAACAAAAAAGTCACGAGAACAACAGTATTCCTTTGACAGATCTACTTAAGTAAAAAGCAAGACTTAATATGACTTGATGAACTTGACTACATTTATTTACACCATTGAAAGGCCTTTTAAAGGGCAGATCAGGTTGAAAAAACTATCTGAAAAACTGTTACCGCACAGAAATGATCATTTGAAGATTTTAATTCTAGTGGCATTTCAAATGAAGTCGACATGCGTAGGTGACACTGCTTGTTCACTCTTAAAGGGATCACCCAAAATTTCTGCCATCATTTACTCATCCTTCACTTGTTCAAAACCTAATTGACTATCTTTCTTCTGTTGAACACAAGAGCTGTTTTAAAAATTGACTACCATAGTATTTTTTTTCCTACTATGGAAGTTGATGGGTCCCAGCAACCAGCATTCTTCATACAGAAGAAATAAACTCATAAAGGTTTAAAACCACATGAGGGAGAATAAATTATCCCTTTTTTGCCATAAAGTAACAATTTGTTGGTTTCCTAAACAACCTGGTGAGTGAAAAGTTCTTAAAAGCACCATTTTTACTAATAATCTAAAGAATGTTTTATTGAATCGAAAGACTCCATGTGTGTCCATGTTAATGGTAATAAAGAACCTCCACTGTTAAGTTTTCCTGTTTTTTCCTCCTCTGAAGATGACACTTTGGAATGAACGTGCCATCTCTCCATTATTCATCGGAATGGGGGCATCTTGCAATTAATATGTGTGTGACAGAGAAAGACAGAGATGTGACGGGGGAGGGTAAAGGATGGAGGAACGGTCATGGCTGGGGGTGGAGAGAATTCTTTAACATTATTATGTTGGAAATGCCCATCCCCCTGTAGGTCCCATCTCATGGCTAACACAGAGGGGGGGAAAATCCCTTCACCTTTGAAGGGGTCATGGGTCATGGGAAATCACATCCGCCAATTAGAAGGAATGTAAGAATGCTGTATCTGCTTGACTGTAAGTGATAGGTTCAAGGGCTGTTGACGTTTGAGTTATATGATAAAATCAGGTTGAGACTGGTGCTGGCTGGCTCACTGGTCATATAGGTAAACATTTTTAAAATGAACAACGACCTAACCCATCTCTTTAGATGCATCCAAGAACAAACATGCTTTAAAAAAAATGGAAATCAAACAATTGTTTTTCAATTGCTTAACCTCTTCTCTGGCTTTTGCAGACGAGAAAATTACAATGTTTTAGTTAAAAATCCAGCTTAGGCTTAATAATATAGCACCAGTGAGAAACATCTAGCCTAAATAAACCTAACCATGGTTTTTACTCCAAAAGGTTTTTGTAGTTAAGCATTTTGCTACACTGTGTATCCATGGTTTTTGCAGTAAAACTGTCAATACATAAATGTTAATCAAGTGAAAAAAGATATGGTTACTACACTTTTACTATAATAAAACCATGGTTAATATTCATAGACATTATATAAGATGTGCCCAGTGTGACACCAACAGAACTGAACTGAACAGAGTTCAGCAGGTCAACTTTCCATAACTTCAGCACCATGGACAGAGGACAATCTGCTACAGATGCAGTCAAAGCTAACTTCATTACTTAAAAGTGCTATAACGAAAACACCAACTAAACGTTGGACACTGAACGATTACACACACTATTAGTGAAACCACCTTCGTCACAACAAAAGCAATATGTGGATAAATAAATGAAAGTAAATTACAGTAAAGATGGCAATCTTACCTACACGATGGTTAAAATTGAACCAGAGCACATCTGCAGAAGTGACGATGCTTGAACGAGATGTGCACGAGCTTTACGAAGGAGTTTTAAACGAACTGTTACGGATTCCGTGAGTGACTTTCGTCGACTTTTGGCGTCTTAAACGAGAATTTGTTGGTAAAACAACAAATGCGGTGTATTAACACGTATTGTCTCACGCTCTTAAAACAAGACGAATTCTTGATTTAAAAAAATCTAAATCTTCCGTTTTTTATATCCTTTTTTGTAGAGTTACCAACATCCTGAACGACCATTCACAGACAGTTCCTTAAAGGTGAGGGAAAAAAACAAGCTCGGAGATCTCATATAGTCATTAAGAACAGAAAAAAACTTGTTGAGGCAACCAAAAGTCCTTTTCAACACGTAGTTGGTTGAAGAAATGACCGTAAACTATGTCAGAAAAGGTCCATAACATGAAGTGCCGTATAAACGCTGTTCCTTTAAACGTCCTCAACCGCACCATGAAAATCTTCGCAGCTCCATATCACAATGCGCCTCAAGCTTCACATTTGCTGGAGATGTCAGTGTCTTCTTTATTCCTCCTCCTCCTCCTCCTTGAGCCAGAAATTACTATGGACTATGAAAGCTCAGCTTGTTTGTTCTCAGAGCTCGCGTCGCCGATCTGCCGTATGTTTGGTGTCGCGCGCTCTTTCTCTCTCTTTCTTTCCCGCGAGATAATTGCTGCTGTTTGTCTCGTGCGGCTGAAGTGCGCTGTAAATCTGCCCGCGCGCGGGAGTGGGATGAGACGGTTTTACAGTTCCGGCCACTGACTGACGATATGCGGCTATCAGGAACTGTGATGTGAGTTCAACGAATCCAGAAGCGTCATAAATTCATCAGAGCTCCTGGAAGGCGTTAAGATAACGCCTCGCTGCTCAATTAAGTCGTTAAAATGCGTGTTTCTTTATCTTTATGCGTGTTAAACTTTCTGCGGTCACTTTATAATAGAGATAATGCGGTTGCTTATTAAATCACCATTTTTGTTTCCTAATATGAGCGATCAAACATTTTATTGGTAATAATAATACCACTACTACTAATAGTAGTCATCATAATATGGACACTTTCACTAATTGTTAATTGGATGATTAAACATTCATTCATTCATTTTCCTTTGGCTCAGTCTCTAGTTCAGAGACTAGAGACAGTGGATTGAACCACCAACTATTCCGGCATATGTTTTACGCAGCCGCAACCCAGTACTGGGAAACACACATACACTCTCACATTCACACACATACACTCAGATAATTAGTTTATTCAATTCACCTATACTGCATGTCTGTGCACTGTGGGGGAAACCGGAGCACCAGGAGAAAACCCACGCCAACACGGGGAGAACATGCAAACTCCACACAGAAATGCCAACTGGTCCAGCCGGGACTCGAACCAGCGACCTTCTTGCTGGGAGGCAACAGTGCTAACCACTGAGCCACCGTGCTGCCCCGGATGATTAAACAGCGAAATCTTATCTTATCTTATCTTATCTTATCTTATAAATAGGGAATACTATATGAAGTAAATAATTTAAAGCAATACCCCTTCAGAAATGACTAGTTCCTAGTCTACATTCAGACTGGATGATGAAGAAAAGCATACTCAGTAAACATTAGTTTCATGCTACCAGAACATTGCCAGAATGTTCTCTGTTGGTTAGCCAGGAACATTAATAAAACATTCCCTCTAGGTATAAGGAGAACATTCTCATAACGTTCACCTGTAGTTGAAGTTGTTTAAAAAAATAGAAAAAATAAGAAAAAAAAGTCTGGTAAGGTTCGTTTTTGGTTACCAGTAAAGAACCCACAGATAACATTCCTAGATCGTTCCTGTTTCAGAAAAAAATAACAAAATAAATCAAACAGGAACTACTTGGAAATGTACATTATGTGTTTGCTGGGCAGTTAGCATGACAAACAATATTACTCCATGCGTTAATACATTATAACGAATTTAATTAAGCACCTTATATCATTGGTGCCTTTTATTTTATTGCTGTTGATTCTTAAAATGCCATTAATTGTAGTAAAACATAAATATGTAATACCAAGGGCGTCACGGTGGCGCAGTGAGTAGCACGTTCGCCTCACAGCAAGAAGGTCGCTGGTTCGAGCCTCGGCTGGGTCAGTTGGCATTTCTGTGTGGAGTTTGCATGTTCTCCCTGTGTTCGCGTGGGTTTCCTCCGGGTGCTCCGGTTTCCCCCACAAGTCCAAAAACATGTGGTATAGGTAAATTAGGTAGGCTAAATTGTCCGTAGTGTATGTGTGTGAATGAGTGTGTGTGGATGTTTCCCAGTGATGGGTTGCAGCTGGAAGGGCATCCGCTGCGTAAAACAAATGCTGGATAAGTTGGCGGTTCATTCCGCTGTGGCGACCCCGGATTAATAAAGTGACTAAGCCGAAAAGAAAATGAATGAATGAATGAATGTAATACCAAGGCCTGCCTTAACTGAGTGCCACAATTGTATTTAAAAAAAAGTTATTGGAGTGTTTTGTTTGGAGACACTATGGCCTCAGTTTTCTGAAGTATTGTTGGTCAACCAAAGTCCCAAACATACATTATTGAGTCAAAATAATCTAATAAAACTAAAACATGTTGATAATACAACAATTACACTTCTATAAGTCTATAAGTTGTATTTATAGTCATGGATATCATAATTTACAAGCTAAGCCTTATATTTCTCCCTCAATAAGTGTTTTCTTTAATGCTAGCTTCATTTACAAAAGCAGTGTTTCACATCTTCATTTTTCTGAGGCACATCAACGAGGCCCACGGCAGCTGTTGTGAAGTGCCATAAAACTGTGTGTAAGTCATATTTCCATTTCTCATTGATTGCCGTTTCCCGATTTGCAATTTGATGGAACCATTGGCTGTTTATAGTCAACAGCGCATATAATTCTTTGCTGGAGCGATGAGCATTGAGAATTACACCCGCACAGTCTTTCTCTTGCACAAAAACGTTGACATAAGATGTACTGTGCAGATGATCATGTCATGTCAGCCGCTGATTTCCTTCTGCCTCTTATCTGCTGAAGTCTGGCCGTGAGGTTGTTCTGAAGACTGAACAAAAGAGCCGCCCAGTGGAGCTGGATGAGGGCCAAGATAAGCAGTAGCCCATCTGTAAGGCCTGCTCATTGATTTTGGCCAACATGATAATGACTGGTAGGATCCACACAGCAAAGGCTCAGCTGTAATGTGCCTGCCTGGCCTCCAGCTGAAGGCACACAATGAGCTCTCTGGATTAATGGTGGCGATGCGGAGAAGAATACCAACTAAATCTAGATTTTTTTTATTGTCAAGACAGACTTTGATGTTGGCTTGAGGAAGCCTGAACAGAAAATCTGAAGTACTTTTAAAAGCTTTAAGTTTGAAGGTGAAACAAAAAAACAGACTGTCATATAAAAACAGTCTATTCTGGTTAGGTTCTTTGCTGGTCATTTGCCAGTTAGGGCCACTTTAGGACCAGAAAAAAAACAGATTCATGACAAGTTTGAACCAAACCAGCATATTCTGTTTTTTATTTCAACAGTATTCTGTATTGTTTTCAAATAAACAAATTTTGAAAGATAATGTTTTCAACAGAAATATATTTCTACCTCACAAGTTTGGTCTAGGGGCATCACGGTGGCGCAGTGTGCAATTGCCTCACAGCAAGAAGGTCGCTGGTTCGAGCCCGTTCGAACTCTGTGTGGAGTTTGCATGTTCTCCCCGTGTTCGCGTGGGTTTCCTCTGGCTGCTCTGGTTTCCCCCACACTCCAAAGACATGCGCTATAGGTGAATTGAATAAGCTAAATTGGCCGTAGTGTATATATGTGTGTGAATGCAAGAGTGTATGGGTGTTTCCCAGTGATGAGTTGCGGCTGGAAGGGCATCCGCTGCGTAAAAAATATGCTGGATAAGTTGGCGGTTCATTCCACTGTGGCAACCCCAGATTAATAAAGGGACTGAGCCGAAAAGAAAATGAATGAATGGATGAAAGTTTGGTCTATCAATATCAGGTGGTATTTTGTGCAAATGTAGAACAATTTCTAAATAATTACACTTTAAACATAAATTGCACATTGTTACTACCGGTTTACACCATCAGTAGGGACAAAAGTAACACAGGGGTGGAAGTAACACAACAATATATGCTGGATGTACTAGCTTATATTAAATATACCGGTCCCATATTATATTAGGTGGACCCTATAACTAATATGTACTTACACTAAAAAAAAATTATCGTTTGTTACTTATTTTAATTAATTAATTCATTATCCTTCAGCTTAGTCCCTTATTTAGGTGCCTTCCAGCTGCAACCCAGTACTGGGAAACACCTATACACTCTCTTGGATTAGGTCTAGATAGCAGAGGTGCAGAAAGTGAATCACTGTAGTGGTACTTTTTTCCTTATTACAAGTTGTTTCTCTTTTCATGTGTCACAGTAATGATGGATCTAAAGGTATTTAATGCTATAACATCCTCAAATTTGCATTGTCTGAATTTTCAGTTTAAAACTAAATCGGTTATAAATGCAAGAGTTCTTGTCGCGACAAATGTAACACTATTATTTTTGTCCCACTGTTATTTTATTTTTTGTAAAAGCCCTAACTTATTTTTCACATACAGTTTATAGTGTTTCCATTTAGGTATTTTTTTATTATTATTAATAATGCATATTGCCAGTAATAAAAAAAAATATTATTCTAAATAATTCAATATAGTAGTTTGGTTACTTTTGAAAAATTCACAGAATTTTTAAGTGAAAAAAGTTATTTAATCGTTTTTGCAAAAATAAATAACAAAATATGTTTGTGATTAACATATTAACAAGGTATATTGGTCCCACTTTATATTAAGTGGCCATAACTACTAGGTACTTGTATAAAAAATAAGTATATAATTAAAATAAGTGCGGCATGGTGGCTCAGTGGTTAGCACTGTCGCCTTACAGCAAGAAGGTCGTTGGTTCGAGTCCCTGCTGGGCTAGTTGGCGTATCTGTGTGGAGTTTGTATGTTATCCCCATGTTCGTGTGGGTTTCCTCCGGGTGCTCCAGGTTCCCCCACAGTCCAAAGACATGCACTATAGGTGAATTGGATGAACTAAATTGGCCGTAGTGTATGAGTGTGTGTGTGAATGTGAGCGTGTATGGGTGTTTTCCAGTACTGGGTTGCGGCTGGAAGGGCATCCGCTGCGTAAAACATATGCTGGAATAGTTGGTGGTTCATTCCACTGTGGTGAGCCCTCATAAATAAGGGAGTAATAAGTCGATTAAGTTAACAAATTGAAGTGGATTGACCATAAAACAATTAAGTTGTCCACAATTTTTTTTTTTTCATTTTAATAAAGTTGTTTTAAGAAGCAGAAAAATATTTTTTTTGAGTGTGTTTAAATGACATGTTTTATGGTATAAATAAATAAATAAATAAATAAATGTAGATTAAATCTTTCATGCGGTCAAATGTGTTTAATAGTCACAAAAACCAGCTACTCTTCAAATACTGAAGTAATTATTAAACATTCTGGGTGTGTTGTGGAAATGCAGAAGCAAGACAGTATATAACCTTTGCTGTCTCAAATGATAAGTGTCGTGAAAATGTAAAAACATCCTAATTCTAACACAAACTAACAGTTTAGGATGTTTTGTGACTGTCTGTGCAGAAAGAAACGCTGCCACTCTCTGTATTTTCTGTCTTCACGTTCATTCTATATGTAAATTACGCAAGATTATTTTCCAATAAATCAAAATGTCAGAAAAAGCCAATAAACACATCTTAATACAAAGTCTAAACAGACCCACAGAGACGTTTTCAAACCACTCAGTGTTTTCATCACATCTTTAAATGCCTCTAAGAAAAAAAAGTTTTACTAATGAAAAGTACACTTATTTTCTGTTAATTATTCAACTCCCACATATTAACTCTATTATAGCACAGGCATGTGCATTATACATTAAACCTGAAAGAAAGTGACAGAACTAGAAGCCGTTCCTGTCCTTCAGTCCTCCTTAAGTGTCTCTCCTGAGACAGATCCCTGTGTGTTTGATTTAATACTGACTGACTGAATCTTCTAAGCTGGATAATGTCAGTTTGAGCCTCAGGCCTTCTGACTCCTCCATGTGTGTGTTTGTATGTGTTCTGTGGTTACGTTCATGTGTGTGTGACATGCAGAACTGAAACTGAT
>CAIGQV010019090.1:3544666-3568714 GCA_903798115.1 Danio jaintianensis
TGGTAACACTTTACAATAAGGTTGTATTAGTTCATGTTATTTAATGCATTTACTAACATGAACAAGCAATGAACAAAACATTTATTACATTATTTGCTCACGTTAGCTAATGAAAATACAGTTGTTAATTGTTAGTTCATGCTAACTCACAGTGCATTAACTAATCTTAACAAATACAAATTTGGATTTTATTAATGCATTAGTAAATGTTGAACTATGATTAATAAATGCTGTACAAGTATTGTTCATAATTAGTTCGTGATAGAAAATACATTAACTAATGAAACCATATTGTAAAGTGTGACCTACAAAGTATATGTAACACATTTTAAAAACTTATTTTTGCCTGGAATGGGAATCTGCTAAAGCTAATATGCTAATATGTAACTGATGTTTTTTCCCCCAATTTTCATCTAACCCATTCTCCAGTTGACTTGCTTTCATTTGCGAATGCAAAACTCTTTTTTTCTTCACTCATTCTGTGTGTTTGTGGCAGGACGGAGGGACTCCTCGGGCATTCGTTTATGGTACAGTTCGTCTCTGCGGAGGTTTGACGCAGGCATCATGGAGCTCGGGCTGGTCTACACTCCTGTCATGGCCATTCCCCCCCGCCAGCGCTCTTTCCAGCTCACTGGATACTGCACCGCCAAATGCACACAGACGGTCTGACTCTGAACTTCTCACAAACATCCCCAAATACTGCACTTCACTCAAGCCAGCCGGAGAAATTAAAGATGCAACCAAAGCTGCTACAGTCTTGACTACAAGACTAATTCTTCTAACCGCACTCAGACTTTCAATTCAAACAAAACATTGGGTGGCGTCCTGAAAATGAATTAAGGTCGATTTTCACCACATCATTCGATCGCAAGAGATTTTCCACTAAAAAAGAAAAATACTCCCAATTAAGGTGTAATAAAAGTCTAATAAAGCAGCCCACAGTGGAAAGAGATTGAAAACAAAATGTTGTTACTCAAGACATACTGTGTAACTTCAAGTCAGTCATTTATTTATACTAATAACATTGACAGGAAAAGCTGCTATTATGAAAAAATAAACTAATCAGAACACTCTAAAAACACCTATGGAATCTAATTCGTAGTAGCAAGTTCAGTAATTAGTAAATAGAATATAGAGTGTTCTTGTTACACTAAAAAGCTGGGTTGTCATCATAACCCAACCTTGAGGATGTGCATATTTGACCCAACGTTGGGTTTTGACAACCCAGCTACTTACTAATAATTTTTTCCTAATTAAATAACCCAACGGTTGGGTTTATCCATATTTGACCCAACATTTCATCTTCATGTTTGCATTTCTTCTTAATGTATGTCTTTAATTTACCCTAATTTAGTTTTTTTTTTCTTCTTCCAGTATTAATTTTACAATCTATCAGTTAATCAATCGGTTATTAGCAAGTACGGTCTAACCTATCTATTATCACCAAAATCCAGTATTGGTCGAAGTCTACTATTTACTAATACATTTTTCAAGAAAATTTCAATGACACTTTTTAAGCCAATGGTTCAGTTAGTCCATGTTTGACCCAAAATAGGGTTATAACAGTCTAACATTTTTTAGAGAAGGCCAATTTTTTTAAGTTTTTAAAAATTTGTGTTTGCTGATTAAAGTATTGTATAAATAATATAAAATGTATAAGAAAAGGCTGGGTAGTATTAAATCAACATTTGGTCAAATATAGACAAACCAGTAAATGTAATGTAACTTAAATTTTGCTAAACGAATTAACCCAACAGTCAGTTTTGTCCATAATTGGCCCAATGTTGGGTTAATTCAACCCAGCATTATTTAGAGTGTATAAACTAGATGAAATAGAGAATAGATACAACAAGAGTGTAAGCGATAGAATGTTTTGTTTTAAAAATACAATAAATGAAACATACATGTCATTTATTCTATCTAAAAATAAAGTGCAGTCTGATGACGACAGCCTGAATTATTAATTAATTCATTTTTCTTCGGCTTAGTCCCTTTATTCATCAGGGGTCGCCACAGTGGAATGAACCGCCAACTTATCCAGCATATGTTTTACACAGCGGATGCCCTTCCAGGTGCAACCCGGTACTGGGAAACCAGCCTGAATTATTTCACACTATAAATAATGCTGGGTTGTATTAATCCAATTCCCATTCCTACATTCCTCTTGTTTGGATACACTGGAGTTGATACGCTGACTTCAATACCACAAATTTTCCTCATAAAATGTAAAAATAAGAGTGATTAAGCAGTGTAATGTCTCCTCCAGGCTCTTCCAGTAGGGGGCATACATATCTTTGCATCCCAGCTGCACACTCATCTGGCCGGTCTAGGGGTCAGGACCGTCCTGGTGCGAGGAGGTCGAGAGGTGCAGGTGGTGCAGGAGGACAAACATTTCAGCACCCATTACCAGGTATCAACAACTAAGTTTGTATTCATTTGTTTTCTTTTCGGCTTAGTCCCTTTATTAATCTGGGGTCGCCACAGCGGAATGAACCGCCAATTTATCCAGCATATGTTTTACGCAGCGGATGCCCTTCCAGCCGCAACCCAACACTGGGAAACACCCTTATACTTGCATTCACACATATACACTACGGCCAATTTAGTTTATTCAATTCATCTATAGCGCATGTCTTTGGGCTGTGGGGGAAACCGGAGATCCCGGAGGAAACCCACGCGAACTCGGGGAGAACATGCAAACTCCACACAGAAATGCCAACTGACCCAGCCGAGGCTCAAAGGCTACCCACTGCGCCACCGTGATGCCCAAGTTTGTATTCATAACATTAAATTCAAATATGTAACTTTATGCATGTTCCTGGCCTTATTATGCGCAATTCAAGAGTATGTGTTATTACAAATAAAAAGTTTGCTGTAATCCTTTATCGTAATGTATGAACTCCGCCTCTACTTTCTTTTTATGATGACATCACCAACATCACTTATTTTTCAACCAATCCCCATCAACCACTTACATAAAGACCACACCCACTTTATATAATCTAATCAATTCCCAATATGTAAAATGAGTTTTGTCCTACTGTTTTTAACAGAATCTTTGCTTCAATTAAGCTCATAATTTGATTTAAAAAAAAAGGATTAAATTCCAAATGCAAAGTTAACAAATTAGTTTAAAATAAAAAAACAACGTAATTTTAATTGACCTACATGTCATATGACCATTAACCAACACCAGACATGAGCGTGTAAAGGTGTTGTGAAATAATTTAAATGCCGACTTAAATTTTCAGACTGTACTTAAATATTTATATACTACAGTATATATAATTGAATATTTTAGGTCAAAGAGGAGAGCAGTAATTTCAGCGTTCTACGCTTAATTTTTTTGCAGCTTGTTCAAAGTAATTTAAAATGAGGTGAAAACACAATTCTTAAGATTTTTTGAGGACAACTTAATTGTTTTATGCTCAATCCACTTAAATTTGTTACATTAACTTAATCGATTTGTCTCAGGACAACATAAATGTTGGATACATGTGGAAACCTGCATGTTTTTTTTGACAGTGTAGCAAATCCCACTAAGAAATCTGACATATAATTATGTACAAATACATTAGCTTTAATTTTATATATAAACATATATTAACATATATAATTATATCTAATGTACAGTATTTGAACATATACATATTTGTAATTCCAATGGTTGAAAAAATATATATATGCAAGCAGCCATTTTTGCAATATTTTGAAAAACATGTCTTATATATGACAATATGAAATTCAAATATGAACTTGTATGTCATATGTAATTTGCATATCAGATTTCTACATGGGATTCTTCACAGGTTTATAACAAATGTGCCCAATGCCAATCTATGCTCTTCAATGGCTGTTCATAAACAACACATACTTTGATCCTGGAAGACTGTAGTTGTTACTGAGGCCTGGAGGAGTTTGGTTCATGTTGTTAATGCTGTTTTCTGCTGCAAAAGCAAATCCACTTTTCATGCACTTCAAAAGGATGGAGACTTGCCCTCAAATTGATATGGTAAAACAACACCATTGTTACTGTTCATATCACATTTACTGTACAAGTGCAGAGAAAAACTGCAAGTTGAAAAGATTGGATGCAGCTAAATCTATTTTAGGAGACCCCAAAATCTAAATTCATAAACTTTGGAATATTATATTAATGGCACTTTAGGTAGTAGTTTCACACTGACGTATACATGTAAATATGTGAAGGAAAGTGTATATTTAAGGAGATACTTCATCTTAGCCTTACTTTTTTGTCATATATATTATTAAATATTTACATATACATTTATATTTATATTTAATTAGTAGTGCACATAAGTGTTTTATATATAAATATACACATATATGTGCATGTTTTTGTTTATTCATTCATTTTTACTTCGGCTTAGTCCCTTATTTATCAGGGGTCACCACAGCGGAATGAACCGGCAACTATTTCCACACAGAAATGCCAACTGGCCCAGCAGGGACTCGAACCAGCGACCTTCTTATTGTGAGGCGACAGTGCTAATCACTCAGCCACCGCGCCATGTTTATGTATATCTAATAAATATACATAGTACACACAAACATATGTATATGCACACTGAATTGGTGCCGTGACCCGGATGGCCATTATTATTATTCATTCATGCATTTTCCTTCAGCTTAGTCCCTTTATTCATCAGGGGTCAACTATTCCAGCATATGTTTTACACAGCGGATGCCCTTCCAGCTGCAACCCAGTACTGGGAAACACCCATACACTCTCTCATTTACACACACACATTCATATACTACAGCCAATTTAGTTTATTCAATTCACCTATAACCCATGTCTTTGGACTGTGGGGGAAACTGGAGGAAACCCACGCAAAAACGGGGAGAACATGCATACTCCACACAGAAATGCCAACTGGCCCAGTCGGGACTCAAACCAGTGACCTTCTTGCTGTGAGGCGACAGTGCTAACCACTAAACCACTGTGTCATGTTCATGTATATCTAATAAATTGACACAGTACACACAAATATATGTATTATGCACACTGAATTGGTGCCGTGACCCAGATGAGCATTATTGTTATTATTATTATTATTTATATTATTATAGTATTTTAAATCAATGTGTGCTTATTAATTAAAACAACTATTTTAATATTTTAATTATTAAATAATAATCTCATACACAATTTTATGTTTAATAATTTTACATTTATTTTGCATATACAACAGTTAAAAAACCCCTCAATGGAACAACTATTTTAGGTTCAGAGTTGCACATAAAAGTTCTTTAAAAACTGTTTTTTATTAGTGTAAAGAATCTGAACAATTCAAAGAACCTTTTGACACCACAAAGAACATTTTGTGCTATACGAAAAGCTTTTGATGAACGTCATAATTATAACGGGCCATAAAATTCTATTCAAATCCAGATTCACTTCAAATACGCATTCCACACACACACACACACGCACACGCACACACACACACTACAAGCAAACCTTAATTAACATCTGCAACCTTCTCTTATTTCTACAGATCATCCGTGTTTTACAGAAGATGGTGACTGTTCTGCCAGTAAGTTGCTCTTCACACATGTAAGAACTACAGCACATTTAACCGCGAGAAAGAGCGAATCTGCAGACATTACAGAAAATGCCTGCAGGCTTTAAGAGCCGAACAACAGCGCAGATCTCCAGCATTCAGACTGTCAATACGAGCCCACACACTCGCTCAAGCTGCCAATTTAATGCTAACCTGCCAACAGACATTCACTGGAGCTCCGCAAATAGCCTTTGTGAACGTGTGTGTGTGTGGTGTTTCTCACAGGGTGATGCTCTGCTCACGACATGCAGATTCAACACCAAGGACAGAAGCAAAGTTACTGTGGTGAGTCTGAGAGACTTTGCAGAATCACATGAAGACTCCAATAGAGAATGGTTATATTGGAATGCATTATGGGAATTTGGGACACTGTAGCCTGGATCCTATTGATCTCTATAGGTTTACTGTATTATATATACACCTTTTCATTTTATTCTGAGTGATTGTAAGATGTTTTCCAAAAGGTTTTTGGTTTTGATTTGCATTGGTTTACATTGCGCAATCATGAGCGTGTCTGAAAACATGACAGAACCCAACTTGCCATGACGTAGATTCCCATTCTCTATACTGTACGATCTCTTTAATGAGAGTTTGATAAAGGATGAATGAGATGATTAGATGTTAGAGATTGATTGGCTGAGGAGCAAATGATGAAGATAAAAAAAAAAGGCTTCTTCATTTTGCACAAACATCAACTATGAGATTTTAAAACTAAGCTAAACTCAGCTGCATATATAAACATGAGCTGCTGTTGGTAAAAACACATTTGAGTTCAGTATGATTTTATATAATATACATTATAGAACCTCCACATTAACATGTATTTGTGGTCAGCATATCAGTATTTTTTTTTCACTGGTTTATTTAATAGTATTTTTTTATTGTAACTTCAATTTATTAAAACATATATACTTCATCCTACTTCCATTTTGAACTTAAATATGTGGATATTTTGTTGATTATGATGAAATGTATTTGTGTTTGAATGTTTGTTTTTAAGCATATGAATATTTTGTAGAATTAAATCAAAAATCAAATCAGGTAACTTTTAAAATAAAACATCCAATTTTTAAAATGAAATATGCAATATATATATATATATATATTATATTATTATATTGTATTATATTGACCTTTAATAATACATTATATTATTTTTGGATTGCTACTTAACCCAGGTAAACATTTAAAATATGCAAAATCGTAATTCAAAAGCAAATATACAATTTAGCTTTATTATGTTCATCTACCAAATTGTTCAATAAAAAATGAAGAACCTTTTGTTTTGGAAATGGTAGAAAATGGTAAGTTTTCTCTGTACAGAAGGTCAGTAGGAAAACGGTTTTTGAAAGCCAACATAGCTCACACAAAAATTATAGTTTCCTCTATTTACTCACACTCAAGTGTTTTTTAAACTTTTATAACTTTCTTTATTGTGTTCAACACAATATATTCTGAAGAACTATGGAAAAATAGCAGCCATCGACAATGGCTGCAGTCTTCAGTATATCATCCTTTGTGTTCAGCAGAAGAATGAACTCAAACAGGTTTGGAACAAGTCAGTAATAAGTAAATGATAGCAAATGTTTAATTTTAGGTGAACTATCCCATTAATTTTAGTTTAGAAAAATCTGTAGATTTCAAAACTGCATGAAAAACATCATTAAATGAACATTAAAGGAACAGTTCAACAACAACAACAACAAAAAAAATCATTTACTCACCCTCACATCATTCCAAACCTGTATGGCCTTTTAAAAATGAGAAACAGCAAACAAAAAAATAACTAGACCAGTAAAAAAGACTGACAGAAAAAGCATCATAATCTGTGCATTATATTCTTATGAAGCCATTACTGTCAGTGTTGGAAAGAAATAATGTTTTTTTTTACCTTTTACCCAATACTGATTACTGTACATATGAAAACACACTTCAAACCCATTGGCTATACGTTCTCTCATTCACAGGGTGGTTTTGGGATCATGGAGGAGATGTGCGTCAATTACGTCCATTATTACCCCCGAACACAGCTCGAGCTGTGCAAGAGCCACGTGGACACAGATTACCTGCAGAAATACTTCAGTCTCATCAACAGGTACAAAACACACACACTCTTATAAACTATAGCAAACACAACCTTTCCTTTGTGACGTCCAAAACACTTTCCAGACACTCTTTCATGAAAACCTTGAAAACATCAACAACAAACAGCAAACCTGAAACTAATGTCTGGCTTCAAGACTAACAGCCTGAGGACAAGAGGAGCGCTTTCAATTCCAGCATCAAATCAGACGCAAAAACAACCAAATATGTTTTTTTTCTCAGCAATGCATAAACAAAAGAAAAGGCGATGGCATTTGTATTCATACATTTGGCGGTGACAAATTGCATTTTTCCAGCTTAAAAAAAAGAAGCAATTTCTGTGACACTCTATAGTGAAATCAGCTGATTATGAAGTCAAAAGGCACTGCAGATGAATAGGGTAAAAAAAAAAAAAAAGTAGCAAATCTTCATACTTCCCCAGTTGATTAAGTACATCATGGTTTTTTTAATGTCATGATTATTTATGCAAATTAGGGATTGTTACATTAAAAGTATGCTAATTTGCATGCATTTTTAGCACAAAAAAAAATTACGTTTGGAATTCTTTTGACATCAGTCAAATATTTTTTACAGAGGAATTTTTTTCTCTCTCTATTATTCAGATAATTATTTAAAATCAGGCAAATTGTGCGTGACCAAATCTATCTGTAAAAACCTTCCGAATATTGGCAGCAGCCCTGTATATGACTTTTTTCTGTCAAACGAACACATAAGTTTTATATTTTAAGTTTATGTCATAAGTTTTACAATTTATACTGGCTCTTCCATGCTGTATATGGTGTTGGGTAGTGGCCCTTTTTTAAAGTTTCCAAAAGCGCATAAATCTAAAAATCTAAAACTAAACCATATTGACCTCATTCTTGAATATGGAAGTGCGCTCGTTTTGCGTTTGTTTAAGAACTTTCAATTCAGTCGCCTATGGGAGAAATGACTAGGAATAATAAACGGCAGAAAACGGTCAAACTACTTGCTCTACAAACAAGTGTGTTCATGACTATAAATAAAAAGTAGAATAATATAATAAGATAATATCAGTTTGCAACATCAAGCAGCATAACCAGCTGTTTTTAACATATAAATATCAATGGAAGTAAATGAGACCGGAAGTCTGGAGCCTAAAATACTGCACCTTCTCGTACATGAAGAACAAGGTCAATACCACCAGGGGGTTAACACTTCTTACTGTATATGTTTTTGTGACAAAATGGTTCTCATTTTTACATTATAAACTCAAATCACTGACTTCTGGCAGCTCCTGAATGCACGTTCTAGACAACTTCTTGGCTGATCTCTGACTCGAAGTATGATGCATAATGATGATGTTGAAACAACTCGAGCTCTTCTTCTCTTATTGTGAAATAATTTTAACTTCTTGTTTTCCACTTTCAATTAGTTACCAGCGTTTAGTTATTCCTGTTTGTCTACTCTCAGTGGAGCTTCCGCTACAAATGTGTTATGCGTAGTTCGGCAGTCATGTGTCATTACAAAATTGTCTTTATAACGTGCTTAGAAAGCTGCCAGAAGCGAGTGATTTGAGTTCATAATTTAAAAACGAGAAATATTTTTGGCACAAAAACACATTGATCCCCTTCATAAGACATGTGTTAACCCCCTGGCCGCTTATAGGTTTGTTTGACGATGGATTTATGTGCTTTTGGAAGCTTCAAAAATAGGACCACTATTCAACACCATTATACAGCATGGAAGAGCCAGGATGAAATTTAAAACTACTCCGACTGTGTTTGTCTGAAAGAAGAAAGCCATGTATACACTGAGGATGGTTTGAGGGCGAGTAAATTATGGGCTGATTTTCATTTTTGGGTAAATTATTACTTTACACTGTAAAAAGCGACTAGTTGACTTAAAAAAAAAAGAGAGTAAACTCGTTGGCTTATAATTATTAAGTAAACAAACTATATGCATAATTCTAAAAGTTATGTAAATGGGTTTACTGACCTTTTTAAAGTAAAATCAACTTGTTTAAAGTAACTAATCGATTTTTACAGTTTAGTGAAATGCCTAAAACGTAGAGATAGGTGAAAAAGCACTGTGTTTTTGTCTGTGTTATGTTGAGTGTTGTTGTTGTACTGTAGGTTTCAGGGCAGTGAGAGCTGCAGTTGTCCTCAGACCACTGCAGAAGAGCAGTTCTCCTCCGTGTCCTGGGACAATTTTAGTGGAGAGGTGCTGAACTCGCTCTACGTCACAGCACCCATCTCAATGCACTGCAACCAGTCCACAGCGGAGCTCTTTCCTGTAAGCACAGCATTTCAGGCCCTATTTCTGCCTGTGATTACATGCATTTTCACAGACCGATGTTTTACTGTTTCCACCTGGTATTAACATATGATTTTGGGTGTCATTGAGTCTCTTCATTCGTATTTCATCATGCTTTACGTCACCTTTGACTTTTATATTTTTAATCAAAACTATGAATGCATTGGGAGACAATAAAATATTAAATAGAGAGTGGTTATGGTTAGAAGGTCAGATTAGTTGTGTTACAAGCAGCCATAATCTGGTTTCATCCAATTCCTTACAAATACCACATTAAACAACCTAAAACAATCGTTAATAAATTAGGAAAGGTTTAAGCGAAACTATAAGAATGTTCATAGGGAGTTGTGTTTACATTAATCTTGTGATTAGTTTTGTTTGTTCCGTTTCTGTTTTTTGTCAAACTTTATTTTAATTCAATTATCACTATTAATAAACCATTATCTACTTCAATAAACTCCTAATAGTTATTAAAGTCTGCATGAACTGGAAGCTGCGACCATTTTGAATTTTTTTTTTATATTGTTCCTAGAGAAACGAAATATTAAATGAGAAAACAGTGGGCGTGGCTTGTTTTTCTACTGCGAGCTGATTGGATGTAGTAAAGTAGGCATTTCATTCAGAAAGAGTGGGAAAAGGGTTTGGGGAGAGTTATTACAACCTAACAGACCCCTCCTCCTCACCTTTTCTGTTTGTTGTCATAGCGCTGTCAAAACTGACAGTTGGAGGGGAGTGGTTAGTATGTTAGCCACGCTCAATACCTGAGACAGACCTAATCTGAGAATTTAACTGAAAACAAACAGAAAGTGTATTTTCAGATTTCAATTAAAGATTACAAGGGCAAACTATTTTTTTTTTTTCTTAATGACATGCACAGATGAATTGTTCAGCACAAAACTAGCAAAATCAATATGTTTAGTTTTGCTTTCATGTGTACTTTAAGGTAGTATTAGCAAATATGTTAATGATATGCATCCTAATAGGTAAGTAGTTAATGGTGAAAATTGGTCCCTATAATAAAGTGTTATCTATTTTTTATGTAAGCAAAAATATTAACAGGATTGCAAGTTTTAGGGTTATATAAACAGAATTGGAAGAATGCGAAATCGGATTGGATTCATTTGGTTTGGCAGAAATAAATTAAACATAAACATACAGTGCTGTGAAAAAGTATTTGTCCACATCCTGATTTCTTCTCTGTGTATATCTCATACTACTGTATATTGTTTTTGACCTTCAAACAAAATGCAATATAGAGCCAAGCTGAGAAAACACAGAATAAACGTTAATTATTTATTTAAATTAAATTATTATTATTATATTAAAAAGTTATTAACACCTAGTATCACACATGAAAAACTAATTGTCACCCTTTTTAATTACATTTTATCATTATTTTATTACACTCTTATAACATCTGGTGTCAGTTTTATAGTATCAATTCAAGTTTGTGTTTCAGCTTTGAAACATGTGGAAGTTGAGGAATCAACTAAATCCTCCAGGCCACTACAGGGGTTTAGTATTAAAGTATATATTGTTCATGAGCAGCCAATAAAGACCATTGACTGAGAATAAAGTCCACATGAAATCAAAATTGACAACGCCTCTTTTATCCATTAGTTTGCTGCTGGTGAAAGATTAGAGGAGCGTAAAAATAACCCCCCTCCCCTACTCAATATTCTCTTTCTGTTATAAATACCTCATAATATTTAAATAAAAGTTTGCAGCAACTTCTGGATCATGCTGACTTTAAGAAAACTAGGTTTGTACAGGAAGTAAAACTGGAATAACTTCTTTCTTTTGGGAGCAAATAACATATTTTGAAACTTTGCTGATATAGGTGATAACACAATAGGACAGTTTGAGGTCCTGCCACAATAACTCCATTACAAAGGGGGCCAAAACTTTATCACAGCACTGTACTTAAAGGGTTAGTTTACCCCAAAATATGATTAATTAGTCATTAATTTCTCACCCTTATGTCCCCCTGAATCCCCTAAGACCTTTGTTTATCTTCAGAACAAAAATGACAATATTTTAGATGAAATCCGAGAGCTCTCTCATCCTCCTGAGACAGCAACGATAAACAGACGTTCAAAACAGTTATCAAAAACATTGTCAAAACATTCCCTGTGACATCCAAAACTCTAAGTATGACTCATTCACCTATATCTTTCTTTACTACGGTTTACTACAGGTACTACAATTAGAACCTACAGTACAACACGCAATCATTGTATTGCCCGTAGTTAACGCACACCCAGATCTGACATGGAAGACACTGGTGAACAAGCCGATTTTATGTTTTTTTTGGCATACAAAAGTGTTCTTGGAGCTTCGTCTATTTACAGTTAAAGTCACTGAAATGTTTTGACAATGTTTTTGGCTCCATGGAGGTTTCATGCTGTCTATGGAGGGTCAGAGAGATCTCAGATTTAATTTAAAATGTATTATTTTGTGTTGCGAAGATCTCAGAGTGAACGAGGGGATAAATTAATAACGTCATTATAAATCTTTTGGTAAACTAACCCTTTAATGAGCAATCTCCTCAATCTCAGGGTGGTCCTGACAGTAGTACATCTTTTCTCAGGGTGACTGGGAGAAGCAGGAGATCCCGGTGGTGACGGCGCAGCTTCAGAGAGCCCCGTACCCATGTGAATTAAACAGGAGAACGGCCTCTAATAACGAGAGCCCTACAGAGGTGCGACCCGACAGCAGCGGCTGATCTGCACCTTTACCTTCTGAAGCTCAATCCACACAGTGGCCTGCGCATTACACTCTCCACAAACAATCAATTACTCAACAACTGCTTTGTGTTTAGACTGTTATTTTAGACTATGTCATGATTCGCATGAGAAGACTAAAAAAAAAAAAGGGTTTATACTTAGAAATTATAATTAAATTCTGCAAAATATGATAAAAATACAGCAAGCAGCAGCTATTGCAAAAAAATAAAAAAAAATAAATACAAATGTGAGTCTTTGCTTTCATTTATAACTTTGAAAGCTATTTTTCTCAGTGAAGGTGAAGTTTATGAGGTGAATAAAATGTAAAGTGATCTATTGTTTTAACAAATAGCAAACAAAGAAGTTTGGATTTACGCATGATAAACATTTCAAATAGTAGAATGCTAAATTGTGGTGATCTAATAAAAAAATACAATTAATAAAAAATAATAATTGAAAAAGTTTTATTTTTTTGTGTGTGTGTGTGTGTCCTATTACATTAGTCCAAAAGTTGATATTATTTACAATTCTTATGTTTCACTTGAAATTTGAGTGCAAAGCATTGTGGGATATTTTTATTTACACTTGCAATAATTAGAATATGTAAAAGAGGTTTAAAAAGTTGTTGTTTTTTAAAAGAAGAGAAGTAATATTAATATTGTTATATTCATTCATTCATTTTTCTTCAGCTTAGTCCCTAATTTATCAGAGGTCGCCACAGCGGAACGAACCGCCAATATTGGGATTTATAATTATAAGTTTTTTTTTTATATAATATAATTCAATCATTTTCCCTCGGCTTAGTCCCTTTATTCATCAGGGGTCGCCACAGCAGAATGAACCGTCAACTTATCCAGCATATGTTTTACACAGCAGATGCCCATCCAGCCGCAACTTAGAACTGGGAAACATCCATTCACACTCATACACTACGGCCAATAAGGTTTATTCAAATCCCCTCTACCGCATGTCTTTGGACTGTGGGGGAAACCGGAGCACCCGGAGGGAACCCATGCCAACACGGGGAGAATATGCAAACTCCACACACAAACGCCAACTGACCCAGGCAACAGTGCTAACCACTGAACCACCGTGTTGCCCTTATAGAATATAATATTTAGTAAAATGCTATTTATACATATAATTCAAATCTTAATTTCCAGTGTCACATGATACTTCTGAAATCATTTTAATATGCTGATTGTGCTGCATTCTCACTATCAATCCTGACTGCTTTTTAAATATTTTTGTGGAAACTGTGATAACCTAAATTTGTAACCTCTTTACTGTCACTTCTGATCAACTTTATATATCCCCGATGAATAAAAACATTTCTTCTATAAAAAACAAAAACAGAAATGAGCTACAGACTTCCCGATATGACAAAAGTTTTATTTTTCATACATTTAGCACATTTACAGTTTCCACTTAAGCACCAAATGAAGTTAAGCAGCAGCAACATCCTAAAGAAAACAATATTTTTATTACTAAAAATGAGCAAATAGTGGAAAATCCAGTTATCAAATCAATATCAAACTAAGTCACAGCACATGAGTGAGGGAATGATTTGATTGCTCAGCGTGCAGAATTCATATTTTAATATTTGAAACAGAGCTTCACTTCTTAAATAAACCATTTGTACTTGTAATGTTAATTCAAATGTTATATTATTTATATTTCATTTTACATGCAATCACCGACGAACATCTTTAATGCACAGATATTCAAACTAGAACGAAAAGAAATTAAGACTTTGCTGTCTAAAACACTCTTTTCTGGAAAAATATGAATGATTTCTTCCTGAACATTAAGGCACGGGATGATGTTAAAAACTATTAGGCCATTTCACTATGGAATCTAATAGTAAAACAAACTCACATTAGTATTTTGTTCTTTAATGATCCGTTATAATGAATGATCCCTTTCAGAAGCTGAATATAAACCCAGTAGGATCAGCGTGTTGTTGTTTTGTCCTGGAATGCTGATGATGCTGATGTGTTGAATAAAGACCTGTAAACATTTACCTCTGTTATACTGAAGCTCAGTCTGGATCAGTTACATTCTGGCTTTGTCCTGTGGCGAGCCGTAGATGCCCTTCACGCGCTTGTTTTCAGGGTCGAAGGGAGACTTTAGGTGGGCTGTGGCCTTGTATGTGACACCCATCCGCTCCAGAGTGAAATCTCCACTGCGCACAAAATCAGGGCTGACCTGCGGACACATTCCAGAGGATTCAGCAACATTCACACACTGCTTCAAACACTGCTTAAACTATTCATTTCTTATTTGGAGTCATGCATGTGCAAATGTTGTTGTTACTTTTTTTGTTAGGGTTAAATACCTAAAACATTTCCCCCAAAATATATTTATTGTCTATTTCTTGAACAGAACTAAACAGAAGGGTATACTGAAACATTAAAACAGGAATCAAACGTACAAATAAAAAGCGCAAAAATACATAATAAATAAATTACATAAAACATTATAATATTAACAGTACAATTTATAAACATTAAATAAATGAAATAATATTACCAACATAAAATTCATTAGACAGCTTTCCAATATGTTATTTTGTCTTTTGATGGTTAATTAACATTGTTATTTGTTCTGCTGGAACATAAGATATCTGGACATTATAAGAGGGTACATAAGAGTTTGACAGGTCAAGCATCTAAAAATATTGCATGTTCCACCTTACAAAAGTCTTGAAAGGGGGTCCATATTTTATAAAAAACCTAAATTAAAAACAGTCCTACTATATATATATATATATATATATATATATACCTTAAAATAAAGTAACAAAAAAAATAAAATAAAAGACTACATTAATGCCAATGAAACTAGAAAAGCACAGTCTTTGATTCAATTTGCCAGAAAACTATGATTTGAAAAAGAAGCACAAAGGTAAAACTGAAAGAACAAAACTTCACTGCGGCTCGTCAAACATTAAAACATGAAATACATTACAAATTAAAGTGACAGTTCACCCAAAAATGAAAATACTGTCATCATTTAACTTAACCTGCAATTAATTGAGTAATTGTTCACCTAAAGAATAACAATGTGTGCTAGCAAAAGAAACATTGTAATTTTTTTATTTCAAATGGACTTTAAGAACCCTTCACTAAAAGGTTCCTTGGGAAACAAAAATGGTTCTTCTACGGCATCACTGTAAAAACATCCTATTGGAACCTTTATAGTCATGACAAGAACAATAAAATAAACAAAACATCAATGTGTAGCTTACATTGATATTTTTAGTCTCTTTGTTTGGAGGGTTTCTGTTTTTAAGTGAATCTTTATTGCTATTTTAAAAACTGGAAATCAATGTGTCTGTTTGACTTTTTGTTTTTACTCAACAGAAGGGTTAAAATGCACACGAGCGATCTCAGTGTCATTCAGATGATCTGTGCTCTACTCAGCCATCTCTCCCTCCTGCTTCTCTCTGTCAGGGGCTGTGTCTGTTTTTAATTAAATCTAAAGAAGCTGCAGGCTTTACCCTTTGAGTCCAGATCAAGACGCAGTGGCTGGAAAGCTAGCCTGACCTCTTTAAATGGCCAAATCACAGGCTTAATTGACAGATTGGTAGATGTCCACTGATGCCTACTAAGAATGAGCAGGTTGTGGATGCACTAACTAAAGCAAAAATCACTGCGCGTGTAATAAATGCAGAAGCTCTGGGCAACAGCTGATATGATAATAATGTCTTGATCTCCACATACTCTTGTCAACATGCATTATGGACTGCTGCAAGTTTTCGAAAATAATAGCATTATCGTCTCTGTGCAAACTACAAAAATGTGATTTGTAAAAATGGTGACTCATTGAAAATGGTGAGTTATTAACTGGAGAATCGCTCTGAAAGTGTCATCTGAATCAGTGAATCATTAACTGGAGACTCGCTCTGACCTGATCATTTGAATCAGTCAATTGCTACCTGGAGACTCACTTTTATCAGATCCATGAATCAGTGAATCATTAACTAATACTCATTATGACTGGATCGCCTGAATCAGTGAGTTGTTAACTGGAGACTCATTCTTACCAGATCTATGAATCAGTGAATAATTAACTAATACTCATTCTGACTGGATCATCTGAATATGTGGATTGTTAACGGGAGACTCACTATTACAGATCTATGAATCAGTGAATCATTAACTAATACTCGTTCTGACTGGATTATCTGATTCAGTGGATTTTTAAACTGAAGACTCACTCTGATCAGATCATTTGAATCAGTCAATTGCTAACTTGAGGCTCACCATTACCAGATCCATGAATCAGTGAATTATTAACTAATATTCATTCTGACTTGATCTGCTGAACCAGTGAGTTGTTAACTGGAGACTCGCTCTGACCTAATAATTTATATCAGTTGAGTTTTACCACATCTATGTCTCAGTGAATCGTTTACTAATACTTGTTCTGACTATATCACCTGAATAAATTCAACTAAAAGAATCATCTGAATCAGGGAATCGTTAACTGAACTCTTACTCTGACCTGAATATTTAAATCAGTCAGTTACAAACTGAATACCCACTCTTATCAGATCTATGATTCAGTGAATCATTGACTAATACTTAATCTGACTAAATCACCTGAATCAGTGAGTTATTAACTGTAGACTAACTCTGACTCTAACCATTTCAACAAATTATTTACAAAATTATTATTATTATTATTATTATTATTTTGCTGCAATGCCAGATTTTAGGTTCCGTTCATAGAATGTCTCTTAAGGAACCATTTTGTCAGTGTTAATAACAGTTTAGTAACCCAAAGGAACTTTAAACACCATAAAGAACCATTTGCACAATGGACAGATTCTATGAATGTTAACGAGTCTTAATGGAACACCGTAAAAATAAAGGTTCTTTATTGCCATTGATGGCTCCATAAAAAACCTTTAACAATCTTTTAAGTAGTAAATTTGACCATTTTTAATAACTGAAAAATGACTATTAAAGACTACATTTATACTGCTTTTGTGTCATTTTAAAACATGCAAACTCTCTGTTAAGTATTAATGCATAAAACAGAACAACCAGGACCATAGAAAAAAAGAGTCATACAGGCCTGGAAATTGTAAAATAAATAATAAACTAAAATGTAACTAGAGAAAAAAAGTGTTATTCATGAAGTCTCCAGGTCTGTGGTCCCTAAATAGGAGTGGTGTGACATTATGTGGAGTGATGTGTGTGTTTTCCTCTCTGGTCGGTGGTGTGTAACGCAGTGTGCGGAGAGAGTAAAGGTCTGATCAGATCAGCTCTCGGCCCTCTTCAACTGCACTGCTGTCCGCACTGTGGAATAGAGACGTCTTCGTTCGCCCTCCCATCTGTCCCTACTCATCTAGTTCTCTGTCAGTTAGCATTAAGTACACATCCCCCTGTATCATGTCATATGCGAAGTACAGGGAAACGCCACTGTGTTCAAGCATTATTAAACACACACGCACGCACGCACGCACGCACGCACGCACGCACGCACGCACGCACGCACGCACGCACGCACGCACGCACGCACGCACGCACACACACACACACACACACACACACACACACACACTTCTGCTCACTTTAAACCCTAATAAACACTCATTTAGTGATACATACAAACACTGTGGTTTGAAAAAGTGTTTGCCCCTTACTTATTTTTTTCCCCCATGTTTGTCACACATTGCTGTTTCAGATTATCAAACAAATGTAATATTTAATATTAGTTAAATATAACACAATAATAAAAACCTTAATTTAAAAATGGCATGATGTGTTTACTTAAGGGAGAACAAAATCCCAAATTATATAGTCGTGTGAAAAAAGTGTTTAGTTTTCCTTTAATAATAATAACCTTTATTTCAAAACTGCATGATGTGTTTACTTGTGCTATTTTTGACAAATATTTAAATTTGTTTGATGATCTGAAACATTAAAGTGTGACAAACATGCAAAAAAATAAGAAATCAGTAAGGGGGCTATCAGCTTTTTTACATCACTGTATATATATATATACACACAGTGATGTGAAAAAGCTGATAGCCATGCGATATTTTGCCAGTAACAGCACTCGACCTGCCTCTTCACCCTTCACCCTTGTGTATTACTCCACCCACATACGGCGACAAGCTAAGGACACTCTACAGTTTGACAAATATTGCTGCTGTTGGGCAGCATTAAGTACTTTTGAGGCTTTTTTAGTCGAGAATGTAGTTGTTTAGATTGCAACTATGCAGTTTATTTATAAGGATAGTGCCTATTTTAAAATATTTATAATTTCTGAGAGACAGCGCGTCGGCGGCCATTAGCCTGCCATACAGAGCAGACCAATGACGGTTGACGTTGTCTATCCACAAGATGGCGACAGGACCGCATAATAAGCCCTTAGAAGATTAAAACAGCGTAATTTCTAACTACAGCTGATCAAATCATTATTAAACTGGTAAGTGATATTCTAAGTCGATCTCTCTCTTTTGTATGTTGTAGTGCTGTATTTATACCATAAAATTGTAGTGTATTGAAAGTGAGATGGGACTCGCAGATCAGTAATGTGTGTTGTGTTTGCAGAAAAAAAGAAGAAATGCCCGCACGTGTTTAGCGTTTTTCCTTATCGCAAACACAACAGCAATCTGGTAGTGATTGCGCTGCTTTTTTCGGGGTTAATTATTGTGATATCTCGATTGCAACAGAGAAATACTGTAGACTGTAATAGACTAATACTGTAAGGAGATATCTCTGTAGACGGATGGCATTTCATGTCACGTTCAGCCTTATAATCTTAAAATGTCAGCAAAATCACCGGTTTTGTCTTCACTTTAGATAGAGAATCATTCAAACACTACCTCTAAAGTGACGTTGGTGAATCAGTAACGGCTTCTGCTGTTCTGACGTCCGCTGCAGATGTGAATGAATAGTGGAAGAAAGTTTTCCTCAATTTCTTTTCCTCAGTGTCATAATATGTATATATTATCATACAGTATATTGTGCATGCTCATTTTTAGTTTCAACTTCATCTGTTTGAAACAAAGCACAGGAGCATCTGAGGTGTACGTCAGCAGTGCAACTGAGCCTTACACACATAAAGAACACAGTGCTCTCGTGAACGTGCAATATTCTGACACTGAGGAGAAGAAACTTCTGAATAAACTCATTATTTTTGTTTTATGTGCACACAAAAGTAATCTCGTAGCTTCGTAATATTCTGATTGAATTACTGAATGGTCTGTTTTAAGGATTTTTTTTAGTATTTTTCTTTGAATGTGTCTGGATCCTTTGCTGGAGGATGAGGGAATGCTCAGATTTCATCTAAAATATCTGAATTTGTGTTCTGAAGATGAACAGGGATTTGGAACAACATGAAGGTGTAATTAATAATAGAATACTCATATTTGGGTGAACTAACACTTTAAAACTAGTGGTAGCACGGACACATCTATTTGAAGGTTTGAATAAATTAAACCGACTGCTTTGGGAAAATTTTCACTGTTACTTAAAATGACACATGCCTGCTAATCAGAATGATGTACAATAAATATTTTTTAAAAACGAACACATATTTCACCACAATCCCATAGCCAGCCTGGTGAAAGGAGTCGTTATTCGCCTCATTTTCTATTTAGTTTTGAGATTTAAAGACTGCATTTTAGTGATATTTTAAGTACTAATTTTAGCTGGATTAGCTAGTCAAGTGGTCATCATAACCACAATTTTTGATGTACCAAAAATATTTCCTAAAGATTTAGAATAAAGAAATATGAATATTTACTTACAAATGTATTACATCCAATATCATTAGAAAAAAAAATTGAAATCTGTTTTAAATGAAAAACCTATTGTAACCTATTGTCATTTCTTAGGCAAATAACAAACTGGCCAACACATTCAACTGTCCTCAGTCAGAATATGGCCATTTGAATACATAATAATAATAATAATAATAATAATAATAATAATAATAATAATAATGTAGAGCTTCACAATTTTTCTAGCCTCTCTTGTAAAAAAGTACATTTGAAAATTCATGAATAACAATAGCCAAATTAGTATTCAAATTAATTTAATATGGGCAGCTTTTGGTGTTTCATACCTACTCACTGGTCATTTTTTGTTTCAAGAGTAAGGTCAAAGATTTTGAATAAAAGTTACTTGTAAAATTTTTCTCTATTTAACAACAATACAGTAGTTTAGTAGTGAAAGATGACTTCACCTTCGTCAGACTGTATGTTTTCTTGCACAGCTGGATGTTGGACTAATGACAAATATATATTTTTTCAAAGCGACAGCCAACAAAGGATTCCGTTTGGTCTTAAAGCCTTTTTTCATGGGTTAGTTCACAGGTGTCAAACTCAGTTCCTGGAGGGCCACAGCTCTGCACAGTTTAGCTTTAACCCTAATTAAACACACCCGATCAAACTAATTGAGTCCTTCAGGCTTGTTTTAAACCTCCAGGTAAGTGTATTGAAGCAGGGTTGAAACTAAACTGTGCAGGGCTGTGGCCCTCCAGGAACTGAGTTTGCCACCCCTGGGTTAGTTTAACAATTTATGATGGCATAGCAGTCTAAATAGGACAAATGAGCTCCTGTATGGGACAATTTTTGGACCTTTGTCAGTGAAGATTGGGTCTTTCGAACCACCTGAACAAGCCCCTGGCTACAGGCTTGCACCATAAATATTAACTGTGTAACATGTACTGTATTTATTAAACAGTTTTGTGTTTTATAGAGAGCTTGGTTATTCAGACTAATTAACTACAGCTCTTATTGTTTTATTAAATGCTACTAAAATGCCAACAAAAGTTTAGAACTGATCTTACATGTAAAAAAAACCCCTCATAAAATATGCAGTACAGCGGTTCATGGGTTCACAGTGATCATCATTACCTAGCAACAAACCAATGCAATTTCAAAACATTTATGATGTAACACCTCATTTATTAAAATAACAGGACTTTGGCAGCTTAATGTGCTCTGAATTACTGGTTTGAAAGCAATTATTTGGGAACCGATGTTTCATGAAGCAGTGTTTCAAAAGCTTCCGTCACTGTTTATAAGTTTTTTCCTCCCGATTACTCAACAGGTTCAACTTGGTCAAGTGAATTTTCTGCATTGACCAACAGCTGCTTGGTTTACACTTGTCGTTTTTTTTTCTCTTGATTGTATTGATCCCAACTAAAATAATAATATTAAACACATCTGCTTAAGAATAGCTCTCCCAAAAATGAAAATTAACACACCATTTACTCTCCTTCAGGTGGAACTAGGCCGTTATGAGTTTTGTTTCTGGTTGAAAACAGAAGATATTTTAAAGAATGTTGGAAACCAGTAGCCATTGATATCCATTAGTCAATTTTTACAAGTTTCCAAATATCTTCAAAATATCTGCTTTTGCTTTTAAGAGACGATAGAAAAAACTGGATGAGGAGTAAATAACAGAAATTTTTTTGGGTGAACTGGCCCTTTTAGACTGAACCTAGAGAAAATAAAAGGCTTTTATGACATAATATCATTGTATTTTTACAAAATTTGTTTCATTCAACTATTTTGAGCATTTATTCTATTCTGTTTATAGGCAAATCTCATGAAATAATATGCTGTTTTTGGTTTGTTTTGATATCTCTGGTCCATCTTGATTTCATATTTCAGAATTGAAGCAGAGTTTCACTGGAAGTGACTAAGACTAGATTTATGTTAATCTGTAAAAGTATAATATTGTTTCAGCCTTTCGTCTACAAGACGCATAACTAAACTAAAACTAAAATACTAAAACTCTACTTTGTGGAAACAATAGCTACGTTTCCATCCAAAGATGCAAATTAAATGTATGCGCAAAACTGAAATATCGCGTAAAAGACGTGCGTATAAAGCAGAGTTTCCATCCAATGAGTCAAAGAGAACAAAATCTTCACTTCCTGATTAATTTCCTGATTAAATATCAAAAGTTAAAATGATATTTACTGAGGTAGGAGAAGCTGCGTGAATCTTTTCTTCATTTAATAAATGACTTGCACCTCAGAAGACAATGCTGACGCGCAATGAACGTTTGGTGGCGTTTGAAGGCATGAGAAGTCGAGCACAGACGCTCTTGACAGTTCTGGAGGTGATTAATAATATAATAACACTAATAGTGAAATGATTAAGGCATTTTAGAATGACCAAAACAACATTTCAGATGTTTTACAATGTGGTCAGCCCGCTGGTTTGTCCATTCACACACTTATATCATCACATGATCTCTTATAACAAAATCACTTTTTTAATGCACATACTGACATTTCCGTAAAGGTCGCCGTAAAGTCCGGTAATCGGACCGCGAAGCGAACCTAAGGCAGGCACCTTGGAGAGGAGGAGAACCATTCTTTCCCCGGTGGAGGGCCAGGGCTCCCCCGCGAATGAATGTAGCGATCCGAAAAGAGCGGCTTTTCCACCCTCTGGGTGTGGAAGCCCAATTGCTGCCAGCATGTGACGCGCTGCCTTCCAGCTCTCAGCTTTGGTGCACTTTGCCACAGGTTTTGAGGGTGCCAGAGGATGAGCTCCTTTCTCGCACCTCCAGCCTCTCCGCAGGATCCTGGAAGGAAGGTAAGAGTCAATTCTCTTATTTTCAGTTCTTCCTCGGGATGCTCCGCTTCCCGGGGTGAGCACTCCCCATCCTGAAGTTGCCCCTCCACGGGTACTTCAGCGATCGTTCTGGTGATGCTGCTTAAATCGTACCCAGAGAGTGGTGGGTTATACCAATCCTATCTGCGCGTTTTGATCTGTCATCTGTTCAGGATGCCGATCAAGATGCTCATGCAGAAACGCATCCCCCAGTGCGTCCATCCGTGGGAATGGTTGCAGCCGCTCCCCATCACGCCGCTCAATTGTTCATATGAGACCACTTCAGCGATGGCTTCGCGATCGGGTCCCCAGACGGGCATGACGCGCGGAGACGCACCGGGTGTCCATCACCACGCTGTGTCTCCGCATCTTCAGCCCCTGGATTGACCTTGCCTTCTACAGGCCTGGGTGCCCTTAGAACAGATGTCCAGTCATGCTGTCATTCTGACGGATGCTTCCAGTACGGGATGGTGGGCTGTGTGTATCGAGCATGCAGCTGCTGGTTCATAAATCGGACTTCAGTTGCATTGGCATTCAATTGCCTGGAGTTGTTGGCAGTGTTTCTCGGTCTCCGCTGGTTCCTACACACGTGTTGGTTAGAACGGCCAGCACGGCTGCGATAGCGCACATCAACCGTTTGGCTGATGTGCACTACCGCCGCATGTCTCAGCTCGCTCGCCATCTGCTCCTCCGGAGTCATGCGGCTTAATAGCTGTGTGCCATTCATATCCCGTACGAGCTCTACCGTGCCAGCTTACATGCT
>CAIGQV010019090.1:3568814-3581095 GCA_903798115.1 Danio jaintianensis
CGTGTGTATCGAGCATGCAGCTGCTGGTTCGTAAATCGGACTTCAGTTGCATTGGCATTCAATTGCCTGGAGTTGTTGGCAGTGTTTCTCGGTCTCCGCTGGTTCCTACACACGTGTTGGTTAGAACGGCCAGCACGGCTGCGATAGCGCACATCAACCGTTTGGCTGATGTGCACTACCGCCGCATGTCTCAGCTCGCTCGCCATCTGCTCCTCCGGAGTCATGCGGCTTAATAGCTGTGTGCCGTTCATATCCCGTACTAGCTCTACCGTGCCAGCTTACATGCTCTCACGACAGTTACGTTTCCGGGAGAATGGAGACTCCACCCCGGCACCGTCCAGCTGTTATGGGCACGCTTCAGAGAAGCCCAGGTCATCCTGCCGCTTCTCCCGAGCGGCCCTTTGCCAGCTGCTTTCCCTGCTCTGCACGTATGCGCTGGCTCTCAGCTGGCCACGGGTTTACGCAATATGTGTTTTTCCCCAGTGAGCCTGCGCGCACAGACTCTGCAAGGACGGGGAGACGAGGAGCGGGTCTCGCCCGTTGCGCCTTCTTTGCCCAACCGGACCCGAGTTTCCGGACTCACACTCCTCGTGATGGCCCTCCCTGACGAATTCCCCAGAAGAAGCAGTCCTTTTTCTGGGACGGGCACCCTCTGGCACCCGCGCAGCGTTCTGGAACCCTCATGGAGGGTTTCTAGACAGAGCGCGGTGGACTTAGGTGACCTATCAGTAGATGGTTAACACTGTCACTCAGGTTAGCGCCTATGCCCTGTAGTGGAGTCTATTCTTTGTGTGGAGCTCTTCTCTCTGAGAAGAACCCCGGACATGCCAGATTAGTGTTGTGTTTTCTTCCTTCAGGATAACTGGAGTGCAGGCTGTCCCTCCACACTGAAGGTTTGGCGTGCTGCCATCCCTGCTCTCTGTGGGGCGGCGGATGGTAGCGCGCTGGGAAAGCATAACCTCATCAGCCCGTTCCTCAGAGGCGTGTGGCGCGAGATGGTTAATTCCATCCCAGCCCCCCTCTCTTGCCCTCTCGGGATCTCTCTAGCCCCAGTGGTTATGGTTAGGTCCGTTGAGCCACTCGACTCAGTATCTATAAGTTTTCTGTCCATGAAGGCAGCTCTACTGGTCGCGTTGGTATCATTCAGGAGGGTTAGGATTCCGGTGGCATTTTTGGTCAGCGAATCGTGCCAGGAATTCGGACCGGCCTACTCTCATGTTTACCTGAGACCCCGGTTCAGCTTGTGCCAAGGTTCCTACCACCCCTTTTAATATTAAAAGTAGTAGTGAGCCTGCAAGCACTGTCTGCGGAGGAGGCAGACCCAGCTCTTTCATTGCTATGTCCGCGCACTGCGCTTAATGTGACACGTAGAGCATACGTCTTTAAGTCTGACGTACTCCCATATGTCTGGTTCCAGACACATGTCTCCGTTCCCTATTTGGGGAACGTGGGTTACGGACGTAACCAGGACATTTCCATTGTTGTTTATGTGCATCTTTTCTTATCGAATAAAAAGTTTATCCTACTCAGTTATGCGCATATACTTTTTTTAAGCATTTTCAGAATTGATGTGCATCTTGGCATTTCCATCAACAATTTTTTTATGCGCATATCCAAAATGCACATAAAAAATAGGTGGATGGAAACATAGCTAATGACATCACAGTACCACATGACCAGAAGAAGAAGAAAGAACCCTGCACGTAACAACTGGTAACAACAACAACAGTGGTTTACAGAGATGTGTTTGTTCTGCAGGCAATGCTAATATTATTAGCAATATTACAATAAAACCTGCTAACGCTATTGTGGTGAGGGGGCAGGGCCGAGAGCCGTGGGAACGGGATGAGTAAGTGGATACACCTGTGGCGCACACCGGCCTCGAATCCCACGGAAGGAGCTCTGGACTATAAGAGGAGGAACGATGGCAGAGGAAGCTGAGAGAGGTCCAGGTCTGGACACTTATGTTTTACTTTTACTTTCAGTTTGACGGCAGCCTCCGTCCCTTTTATTAATAAATTACTTTTTAAGTTTCGTCGGTTCTCCGCCTCCTTCTTCCCGATGGCCAGGCGGCCATCAAACATTATTACAGTCCAGAGCTCCTTCCGTGGGATTCGAGGCCGTTGTGCGCCACAGGTGTATCCACTTGTGCGCCGGCCTCATCCCGTTCCCACGGCTCTCGGCCCCGCCCCCTCACCACAGCTATATCAACTAGAGACACATTTACAGCAGATTTTTAAATCAACTATGGTCCCCTGTTCACATCTATATTCAGTGAGCTGAAGAAAGACAGACTTCATGCACATGCTCACTACATTCTTCTGTGATGTTTTCATATCCTGCTTTATTTCGTATCCGTCTTTGTTTGTTTATAGCTCCACATATAGGAGTGGCATACATGTTACACCGTTTAACCCAGTTTTCCTGTTTCCATCTGGATGCAGACATTTCTTCAAACAAAACATGCATTTACATGAAACTTTTAGAATTCACAAAAGAAAAAAAACAGTTGTTGCTGTGTGGACATACAGCCTTAGATGGCAGAGTTCATACATATTCAACACATATTCGCACAGACAGATCACTGTCATTAACAAAAAGCATCCTTAAAGTAGGTTTAAAACGCTTTCTAAGTTAACAGCTCACTATTTTTGAAGTACGGTACTCACCACACCGCCATCTGGGTTGCGAATATACCCATATCCAATGGTCTTGTCAATAGCAAATCCAAATTCGGAGCGCCGCAGGTGGCCCACAGGAACACCATTGCGGAAAATAGCTTCCAGACCAAACATTGGCACTTTCCTGCAGAAGAAACAAACAACACATCAGTGCTGACCAAATGAGGAAACCTAAATAACATGGAGATTGGTCATCATTTGCATTTATGCCAGATCCGAAAGATTTGGCGAGTTGATTTCATCTTTTATCACGTCAATTCAACTTCTATAATATTCTATATATTTTGTTTCAATAATGAAATTGTAGTTACTGAAGTCCAGAGCAGGCCAGAATGAAGCTCTAAGTGTGAAAAATCATGAAAAGTACTGGACAAACTCAGAACTCTCCTTGAGAAAGCTTTTCAGTCAAATGCAAGGTGATGTATTATGCTATTAGTTTGGCCTTTCTGCAATTATTCACTTTCAAGCCAGACAGTAGGTAAATAAATGTCAAAAAAATTGCCAAATACCTGAGGCTATGTGATGACCAGCATATTAGTCTACTGTGTGCTTTGAATTTTAACCCAGAGAAAATATGTCCAAGTATACACTTAATTTTTTTACAAGTTAATTATACGCTCACACTGTTTTACAGATCAAATATACTGATACACATGCAATTTTTTTCCCCAACTGTTCACATTATATTACATTAATAGACAAACTTATTAAGATTGAGAATTTAACAAAGGGCTTTCTGTGTGCTCAGAAAACTGTATATCAGGAGTTAAATTACATGCAGATGTTCAAAAAGTCAAAAGATGTAAAGGCTCTGCCCTCTTCTGGTAAGGGGGTGGGACCAGCAACTCATTTACATTTAAAGAGACAAACAAAAATAGGTTTATAACTTTGATTTAAAAAGAGACATTTACAGCAGGATACAATAAATTAAATTCCCTGTTAATCTACCATGATAATATCTTTTATATTATATGTATATTACATACTGTATGTATATATACTAGTGATGATCATTTTGTTGTCTCTTTTTTGGTTTTTGTGACTCACTCATCAACTGTGAAGCAAACGATGCGTCTGCGCAAACCCTCTGCCTTTTGGGCCTCCAGTGCCGTCCGTCCCAGGAAGGGAATGGAGGTCTTCAGCTTACATGTGAATGCAAGTCCTGCCTCTAGTGGAGTGTCATCAGGACGCAGATCTGCATGCCAATGCCTGTAACCTGACAGAGAGAGAGGGTTAATTAAAAAACATATGATCATTTTTAAAAGATTAAGTTCTTCAAAAAAAAGAAAAAAAAAGCTTTTATGCTGACTTAAAAAAATACATAAATGTAAACTTAGAAAAAAAAAAAAATCTACAATTTTAGAAAGGTTTTTGATATGTATGTACTACATTTTAAAAGTTTATGATCAGTGGTTTTATTTTTAAAAATGTAAATGTATTCAGCAAGGGTGCATTACATTAAACAAAAGACATTTCTATTCCTAATAATTATTGTTATTTTGAACCTTCAATTAATGAAAGAATAAAATGCATCTTAAATATATAAAAAATTGAAGAGAGTTATTTTAAATTGTAATAATATTTGCAAACAACATTTTTACTGTTCTTTTTATCAAATAAATGCAGTCTTAGTAAGCGTTAGAAACTCAAAAAAACAAATAAAAAAAATCTAAATTCCTATAGCTTTAATTTAGTGGATCATTGGATTTGGTGGTTCATTCCAAATACACTTTTATTTATTGTTTAATAAAACTTTTTAAAATGTCCTTTCAGAAAACAATTTTGCTAAATTAATAAGTAAACTTATACTTTACTGTTACACTCTAATAATGTCACCATTTCTAACTTTGCCCCACAAAAAAACAACAACAACAAAAAATATATATATATATATTCATTATAAAATGCATTAATCTTTGAATAATTGCATTTTGGACACTTGAATTCGTTAATTTATTCAAACAGAATTGTTACTTACCGAATAAAAAAACAAAACAAAAACAACAACAACAAAAAACAAAGAACACCTATCCATTATTAGTAGCATGCCTAAGCATTTGCATAGCAGGAATGGACTTAATTCATTATACTTAGCCATTCACTGAGGTAGTGCATTTAAACCCCAAACACACATGATCTGACCTACATAGTGAACAAACACTGAAGCTGAGTTGAGTCTCAGGAGTGCAGTGAAAGTGCTGAAGTGTACAGCTCCAGTAATGAGTCTTTATTGTGCCTTTTCTGTCTACTTTTCCCTTTAATTTCACAATGCATCAGAGACACCAACCAAACCACAGCACGTCTGAACTATTATCTCCACCTGACCTCCAACAGCACGTGTGCATTTCGGCCAGTGCTGGTGAGTAAAAACTGCTGTGGTTGATGTTTTGCTTAAAGCTGTATTGAAAGAAGCACTGAGAATGAATTATATATGTGGCTCTATTGGACAGATGCACAATGCTGCGTTACGCTTGCAGTCTGAATTGAAATGTATCTCCAGGAGGTTTCACAGAACTTTAAAAGATCAATCAAGATCTGCTGAGCAAAACTTTTAGTAAACACTCTATATCTGATGAATCTCAGAGCAAATCAACTGAATCTGACAGGCGTTAACACGCTAAAAGCACATTTCTCTACCCAGGTTTATTGGAAAAATGTGCCTCTACTACAACTAAAGCATGCTTAGAAGTACAAAATATGTACAATTTGCTGCAGATTTCAACTGAAATCAATATTAGGGATAGTAAAACGAGATTTGACTATTTATATTCACTTCCAGAGTGAATTGACTAGGGCACACTGTTTTTGTTCATTTGAGCAGAGGGCTTTTCCAACATAGTAAACTGGCTCAGTAGTTTACCTGGTACAGTGTTACATTTGTGATGTAAAGATTTGACTTTTGCACATCAGATGATGACACTGTGCATATCTGCGCAAATAATAACATTTTGGCAAACTGTAACATTTGCCTGGGTAGACATTTTTAGTACAGCACCTGAAGATCCGAGCAAATTATAGGCTTTTGGACATATTTGGCCATGCCCATTTTGTAAATTGCCCTATTATAGCTTTGGCAAAAAAAAAATAGATCTACACAGTCCAGAGTTTAGTTAACTCTTTGATGTGTATGATCACACTAGGGGTCGATTGGTTGACTTTAATGCTCTGCCATAGTCGCGCTGCGCAGGTTTTTAACTACATGCTAGCTTTACACACGAAGGTGGTTCACTTAATGAAACTGCCCTCAGATATCAAAAAAATTATTTGTGTTATCCTTCTTATGTCAGCGTCAATGAATCACATGAACTTTGAGTGAACTTTAAATCATCAACAGGTGTCAGCCAGTTAGATCGCTACATGCAAATAGCTTGAGCATATGCTAGCCAATCGCATTTACACAACACTGGAAAAGTCATGTGATTGGCTGTTGTCCTCTGAGAATTGTAGATGCTGACATATTTTGTGAATGAACTGTGAAACCGTGAAGGTGTGGCAAACTTCATAGCATGTGTAAATATGATCCCAGGTGAATACAGTGAAGATGTGCAGTGAGGAGACATCTGACCAAGATGAGCAGTATGTGGATTTTGAGTAGCTTTTTGGCCCGCACTGTCATCGCTGTAAAATCTGCGTCTGAGCAGGACTGTGACTCTGACCGTGAGTCGGTTTATAGCTTTTGTCTTTCGTGTGTTATGACATTTTTATATAAATTGGTGTTCTTTGTGCTGACAATGTATGCATTATTTTGCTCTAAATATATTTGTTATTGTTACATTCTTAGTAGTATGTGCCACGATCAATGTGCTGACTGCATTTATTTTGCACTAAAATTAGCATGTGCTAATGTTGCGTTGTCAACAAAATGAAGTGTTGACAGTGCATTTGTTTTGCACTAAAATTAGCCATTGGTAATATTGCATTGTTTTTGCACATGTTATGAGCTGTCAAACAACATGTGTATAAATTTTTCTAGCAAATAAATTGCAAATTGTGGCATCTTGTGTTTTATTGATGACATCACCAGCAACTAGTTGACGCCAACTTGACTTGAATAACATAAGTCAACTTTAAAAAATCTAAAGTTGTTCAACCCCTAGATCACACTGATGTGATTAAAAGGTTCAGTGTGACACATGATCAGCTGCTAAATTAAAATCAAAAAGTTTATTAATTTACATGTTGTAAATCCAGCAGCTCTAATCTTTCCACTGCAGCACTGACTAACATGGCTGAACCCATCACCCATCATAGATCAAATAATATCATCATTATTAAGATTAATGGTATAGATTTAAATGGCAAAGATATTTGAAAATATGTTCTTACACATATTTAAAAATAGTATCAGATTTGATGATTGAAACGTTGCATGATGTATGAAATGTAAACTCAACAGCACCACCCCCACTGACCAGTTTCAATTCATTTTTAATTTCAGAATTGAAACTGGCAACATTAATTCAAATTTCTTTCAAATTCATTGGTTGATGGTGGTCATGTTTCTTTTTTTTCTCAATATACCAGTGTCTTAATAGATAAGTGCACCACTTTGGACAACAACACTGTTTGTCAAACTTTTGACAACTTTTCATAGTCAGACTCTATAAAGTGTGAGAACGTAAACATTCCTGTGCAAATTCACCAAATATGAAAATTGTCAATGCATGGCACGCTTAAGTCAGAAAACAATTGATAATACTGAGATGATATTGAATAATGAGATTAGGCCATACCTTTCTCAATGCTCAAAGAGTCAATGGCCCTGTAGCCAGCATTACAGATGCCATATTTAGCTCCTGCAGCCATGACAGCATTGTAGACAGGCAGACAGGACTCTTTCGGGATGTGAAGCTCCCAGCCCATTTCACCCACAAACGACAGACGCATGGCCCTCACCTACACAAAACAACAGTGGAAAAATATATGAGTGCAGAAACGATTCTGAAGGCTTACTGTATACTTCCATACTATAGAATAGGTGAAAAACTGTGTGTGAATGTGTGGAATAATATTACACATAAAACAGTAGGCCAGAAGTACCCTAATGACCTGAAGTACTATTTTGGGAAGTGTGCATCTGATGAACACTATCCCATAAGGCCATAGGAGGGAATTTGAGAACGGCAGTGAAGCAACGCAATTGATGTTTAAGTCAAATGACAGTGACAACATGGTGGATATAGTTTGACCAAATGTATTTCAAACTAAATACATTAATAAAAAAGTATAAGTCCTTCTAAACAGTCGTGAAGCAAGTCATGAAGGTGCCATCTGTATAGTATCCCATTTTGGATGCAGCACATTTGTTAGCACATAAGAAAGAGTGTGTGTAAATGAGTGTATTGCAGCTTATATTATTACAAGACCCATAATTAATTCAATAAAAAAAGTAACTGCCTTATCAAATTATGATAATGTTTTTGTTCAACTTTCTCTGAAAACATTACATTTCTCTGTACATTACCATGCAAATGGAGGTTGGGAATTTTTTTTTTTTTCTTCATTCTCATTAATGTTACATTTACAGTTGAAGGCATATAAATAATTAGCCCTCCTCTGAAATCTGAATAATTTTTCAAATATTTCTTAAGTAATGTGTAACAGAGCAGGGAAATTTTCTCATTATTTCCTATAATTTTTTCTTCTTCTGGAGAAAGTCTTATTTCTTTTAGCTTGGCTGGAATGAAACAATTTTTAAGGTCAATATTTTATTTTATTGGCTACAGAACAAATGACTGCAGTCCAATGACTTGCTTAATTAACGTAACTTGCCTAATTAACCTAGTTAAGCCTTTAAATTCGCACTTTAAGATAAACAGTAGTATCTTGTAAAATAACTAGTAAAACATTATATACACTTATCGTAGCAAAGACAAAATAAATTAGTTATTAAAACTATGTTTAAAAATGTCTGTTAAAAACCAGTTGGTAAATATATGGTAAATAAAATAATTTAAATTTCACAGGAGGGCTAATAATTTTGCCTTAAACTGTATTTAATCATAATACAGTAAATTTCTACTAGTTTTTTCTATAACTATTTAAAATTACTACAGTCATTTAAAATGTATTTTACTCTTGTTGTGCAAAGCTGAATTTTCCCCATCCTCACATCAGTATTCAGCATAACATGATCTTTCAGAAATCATTCTAACATGCAGAACAAAAAGATAAATCCCAGCATTCATTTAAAATATTCTTTTGTAACATCAAAAATGTGCTTACTGTCACTTTAGATGAAGTGAATGCATCCTTGCTGATTAAAAGTACTGTATGAACTTCTTCTGAAACTAAATCTAATTGGCTTCAAGCTTCTAAACAGTAGTGTGCCTGTAAAAGCCAATTTACAACAAATCAGTTTTCGTTTAAAGATCTTGTCTCCATTCCAGTACAGCAGTGATACAGTACATTATAAACAGGATTATTTTCCATAAAGCGAGTGAGAAAACACTGTGACAAATGAGGTGAGCACAGTTTCTGAGGATCATGCCATCTGTCAAGCCTCGACTACCTCCAGCTGCCTTCATCCTTCAGAAAAAAAGCAAAATCGTTCATTAAACAGGCCCGAGGTACCTGCGTCTCTCTCTTACCGAACACACATTAACATCCAACCAGAGAGAATCAACAGCCTTAAACAACAGCACAACACAGCAGATAATAGTCTGGCCGCTTTCCAGAACCTGCAGCAGTAACACACGCACGCTTTTTTTCCAAAGTGTGTTTGCACTGAACAGAAAGAAGAGCTTAATTGTGCCAGTCCTGAGGGCTTGAAATCAATCTGGCAGGCCTGGGATCATGGGAAGGGCACCATTATCAGCCAGCTACAAGCACTGCACTCTCCACTGTAACCTGTAGATACAGTGAGCGTGCAGAGCATTTCTGGCCAACAGTTGTTGCTGAATCCGAGACACTGTTTCAACAGCTTGAGACCCAGTTATACACACTCCACGAATCTCAGCCTCAGAAAGCACGCGTGCAGACAGTTTGCAGACTGCCTGATGCGTATTCAGCCAAAAGCTGGCAAGGTTATTATCTGATAAGCTGGCTTTGTGCAGTTTCTGCAAGTTTGAGTGTACTTTTTTATCAGTTCAGCAGAAGTTGAAATGTTTCCAGCAACTCTTCTAGGAAAAGCCAGAAAATGGATTTTACATGGTTCATGGCATCAAATCTTAATACACTGTAAAAAAAATTGGGTTCCACACAATAAATTTGTGTTGAGACAACAGGAAGGAATTAAGCTTACTTTGTTAGTTTTTACAAATTTAAGTGGATTGAACATCAAACAATTAAGGTGTACAAAGTGTTGTTTCAACTCATTTTAAATATGTAGTTTGAACAAGCAGCAAAAGTTTTTTTTGAGTTTATCTTTATCCCCACCTCCCCAGTAGGGTGCTGTTCTGCTATTGGCTGGAGTGGCCCAAAGATGAACCCAAAGCTGAAAATAAATACTAATGAAGGGATTCAAGACAAGAGAAGAATATGGCAACAGCCAATCAGATTCAGAATATCTGCTGAGGTTTTAACTCCTTTATAGTGTTTTAAAGTCTTTTTTAGTCTGAATTACAATTAATTAGGTCTGAAAAATATCTTTTACCTGTTTATTTTAATATCATTACATAAATAAATTATTTTAAAACATAGCTAATAAATACCTTTTTTAAGGAAAATGTTATATCGTAAGAAATACCGCTACAGCAATTCTCAACAACATCACATATTGCATATTTTCCCAATTTTGTGCAGCTCTAGAATTTTAATGTCTACTACATGCCCGGAGCTAGAGTGGGGTGAGTAACCTTGTGACCCCCATGTGGTTTTGGAAGTATAAAATGTATAATATTCATGTACTGATTTATTTTACTGTGAATAAACTTTTGTAAATATGTAATACATTGTTCTTACACCTTTTCTAAAGTCAAATTTAAGCACTTTTCAAGCACTTTCCAGGTGCGTTTTCAAACTTTTCTAGCACTTCACAAGTGTGTCGAATTACATATTTACATACGTATGCATACTTCATCACATTACATCAGATGCTATTTACTATTCTATGGTATAGTATAGTATAGTATAGTATAGTATAGTATAGTATAGTATAGTATAGTATTCTAAGGAAAATGTAATGGCATGTTCACCCCAAGCCCAAAATTTAATTACTGTCATTTACTTTCTTAATTAGGATTTAATTAATTAATTAAAATTATTATTACCTATTTAGTAAGATACATCATTATAAAAGCAACAATTACATTTCCAAGCACTTTATCCTAAATCTAAGCACATTTTAAGCCGTGAAAAAGATTTCCAGCACCCGTACAAACCCTGGTAATAACATTTAAAATTGAAGTAAATATAACATGTAACTTATTATTGAATGAATGCAGTGCTATCATGTAGCTAATCTCAGGTGGATCATGCCTTCAGTGTGCAAATGAAAAACTACAGGAAAGAGCAATGGAATGCAGCAAAAAAAAAATTTATTTGTCAAATAATCTTTCAGCCTTCAAGGTTGTAGAATAAAAGAATAGAAGTTTCTGTATTTAGTAAATCAGACTTTATTAACCAACGAATAAATAAATATATTTGATGGCAGGTGGTACCGAAAGATTTTACCCTTACCTGGAATATTAGTGAATGTGCATCAGACAGGACAGGTAATAACATAAAATTAACAATAATAAATAAGTGAATAAATAAATAGACCAAATCAGTCAACAGATCAAGCAGCATCCCCTTCATGTAATTACAATGCACCCGAAAGATATGCCATGCTGACGCTGGGACCGCCTGAATAAACATTTTCTATGCATTAACCCAGTGTATTATTGAGTAATTACTTTAACTATGACATTCATTGCTTTATGTACACCATAGTGTCTCATGGGCACCATCAAAACACAGAGAGAGATTTCCATCTTGACCAACAGCGAGAGTTTGGGGTGTGGCTACTGTAACGGGATGCATGGAGGTGGGCGTGGCCATCATGTAGCAATACTGATATTTGATGGAACGTTAGGTTTCATTTAAAGCATCAAAATTTATGCTTTTTCTCTAAGCTAAACTTACATTGTCACATTTACATGCCAAGATTAAAAAATTTCACTAGTTGAGATTTGTGTTTTCATACCAATGCCTAGTCATGTATAAACATGGCTATGAAGAAAATAAATCTAATGTAAGACCTCATTTATGCATAAGTGTACATTAGTGCCAGATTCTAGAGACTGTGTAAACTACAACACTTTAAAAACGCCTCCGTATTTTCTCTCTATTATAAATTAGCACTTTGCGAGGTGTAAAGGAGACAGAGCATAATGGGGTGAGGTGCAGCGAGCAGAGATAAAAGTGGATGACATCAGTCAGCAGAGTGTGTGTGCATGTGTGTATCTGTTAGTCACAAGAGCGGCAGTAAACCATATGTCTTATATGCATAAAGGCACATATGCACACACGTGCGCACACACACACACACACACACACACACACACACACACACACACACACACACACACACACACACACATGCATGTACATGCTCACGCACGCACATGACAGAGAGAGAGAGAGAGAGAGAGAGAGAGAGAGAGAGAGAGAGAGAGA
>CAIGQV010019090.1:3581105-3658104 GCA_903798115.1 Danio jaintianensis
GAGAGAGAGAGAGAGAGAGAGAGAGAGAGAGAGAGAGAGAGAGAGAGGTGTAAAATTTATTTCAAAGTTTATTTATTGCCATTTTGACTTCTATAAATTCAAAGTAAAATTCTGAATTCTTCATTTATATTACCATATTCTGACACAGTTTTGCATTTATAGGACTTTTAGAGTTTGTCTGGTAATTCTGAACTTATATCTTTAAAAAAAAGTAAAACAATTGCAAGATATAATATATGAATTTGGAAAAATTCTGAGTTTATATATGACAATTTTAAATGTTATTTATCGAATTGTGAGATACAAACTCCTAAACTTAATTTACTAGAAACAAGGGAGAATTCTGGATTTTTTTTCTACTACTTCTAACAATTGTCTTTTGAGTTTACAGCATCTTGCAATTAAGTTTGTTAGATCTGAATTATGAAATAAGAGTAACAAATTAAAGGAACAGTTCACCCAAAAATAAAAACTCTGTCATAATTTATTAACCCTTCACTTGTTCAAAACCTGTTTGAGTTTCTTTCTTCTGTTGAACACAAAAGATATTTTGAAGAAACTGGAAAGATATTTTGAAGCTGTAACCACTGCCTTCCATAGTAGTAAAAAAAAATATTTGGAAGTCAGTGGTTACAGCTTTAAAATATCTTCTCTAGTGTTCAAAAAAAGAAACTCAAAGATTTATAACCGCTTGAAGATGATTATAGTAAAATAGTGAGTACATTTTTTATTTTTGGGTGAACTATCCCTTTAAGATTTTTAACATTTGTTTGCAAGAATACATTAACAGCTCTGTATGCTGATTGCTCAATAAACTGATTTGTTAGCAAAGAAATTGACAATATAGTAACAGTTGATGTAAAACCTGTGCAAGTCAGCGCTCCTCAACAAGGCTCAAGATTTTAAGCTATCCTTCAGCATGAAAACATGAGCTGAATTTTTGGCTGGAAAAATAACTAAAAGCTTTTGAATAATAACAGCCAGGCTTTGCTTGAGCATGATCCGCTTTGTCTGAAAGCACTGGGACTGCAGGGAGAAGGAGAGAGAGCTTTACCTGGTGTCCAGCGGCGCTAACGATCCTGTGTGTGGAGAAGGGAAACGCTTCATTGCTGAGCTCTGAATCCAGCACCTCCTGCAGCAGCTCACGACTATCAACACACAAATCACACACTGTACTTCACCAAAATCAATACTTCATCAATCAACTTTATACCAATTACACAAGTTCAAAACTTCCCAAGAAGTGTTCAGAAATTAAATTAAATTGAATAATTAGCAGAACTAAAATAAATACATGTTTTCTCCTATTGACCAAAATCAATTCTTGAGAAAACAACTTTTTGCATACCCATAATAATGTACACGTTTAAATACTCACGCGAAGCATTTTCATAAGTGTTCAGAAATTAAATGAAATTAAAAATGTGCAATTACATTTCATTTGAACTATATAAAATAAAATAAATAAAAAATAAAGGATTTGAACACTTAAGCTCCTTCGCCTACCTAATACTGTAATTTAATTTTTAAAATAACATACTTAAAAATAAAATAGAATAAAGATAAAAAATAAGCAAAACTAAAATAAATACAGTTGCCTTCTATAAAAATTTATTTATAATAAATAAATCAAATTTTGATATAATTTGTGAAATTGGAAGACAGTTTCCCTAAAAAGCATTTGTACAATTAACCAACACAAATATTTTTAAATATTTTATTAATTTAAACTTATTTTGCAAACAAAACGTTTCATAAATGACGTTTTAAATTACAAATTAGTTTTATGGCAATAAAAAAAAGAAAAAAAGTTAAAACTAATAATTAGTTAAAACTATAATAAATAGTAACAAACTAAAACATAAAAAATGTATTTACTGAAATGTCACTGAATGACAAACATAAAATCACAAAAGACAAAATAAAAGGGACTAAATGTAAAAAGGCCTACAGAACTCAGCATAATACCATAAGAGCTTCGCTTATTACTATTACATGCTGTTTATGGAGTCCAGGAAAATGACTCTGTGTCACCTTTTAAACTCTTCTTTCCTTTTGACCAGGTCAGCCATCAGTCTCTCCATCACCGTTTCCCTCTATCAGACCTTTCTATTTTCAACCTACAGCCCCTCGTCTGACCTGCTCTTTTCCAGAGTGTGTGTGTGTGTGCGTGTACTCTGCATTCATAACGCTGTGGGGACCAAATATCCCAATAAGGAAACAGGCCCATAAACCACACCGAATAAAGTATTTTGAGAATGTAAAAATGCATAATGAAAAAGATTGGGGTAGGGAGACAACATATACAGTCTGTACAGTATAAAAATTATTATGTCTACAAGAAGACCCCATAAAGGTATCTGTAGTGTCTGTGTGTACTGGTTTATGGTTTATATAGTTTATGAGGACACACAATTGTATAATGACATGGGTATGTCCTAGTTGTACACTATTAAGGTGGTTTATGAGGACACGCCTTATTTCCTCTTAATTCAAAATCACATTTAAAGTTTGCCACATAATTCCTGTGAGGGTTTGTTTTAGGGGTATGGCCATTCACACCAAGCATGATAACTACACACAAACAAATGATAATAAAGATAGAGTTCTAAAAATTGTTCTGAATGTAAAACAGCAGCAGAGTTCAGACCACAACCAGATATAACGATAAAGATGGTGAGAAACCATACTGTTGGGATCACTTTCAGACTAATTTTTTCCTCAGATATAAAGTGACGAAACACTGACAACCAGTCAGAATCCATTAAAATATAAAAGGCTTGCACAATTTAAACAGCCCCTATTATGAATCATAATCATATTTTGGTTTTGGGGGTCTCTAACAACAGGCTGATATGGTCAAAAAACACTTTTAATATGCATTTATTTTTACCTAATTATCCCAACGACTTCCATATGATTTGTTTAGCGATTCACTTTTTTTTAAACCCCTCCTTTGCGTGACGCTAATCTATGGTCCAATGACCCAGTCTGTTGTGATTGGTCGACTGCATTCAGATGGTATCGTGAACTCAGAAACGCATTTAATCAATAAAAGAAACTTCATATGTCACGTTTTTCACATGACTTTAGACGCAATATGTGAATACACCCATAAAGAGTTAACCAGAGAGAAGGCGCCTCATATATGACAATGTTTTGTGTCGATCAACATGAAGCGGTTAAAGATTCGAAACCAAGACGATTCATACAAATGACTCTGAATTGTTTCTTTTATTTTTTTTTTTCAAGAATCAATAGTTGTAAACGTTTAAAGCTACAGACGCCATTGTGGAGAAACTCTGCTTGATGTTAATCCTTTTCGATGATTTATTATATTATTATATTATTTAAAGACACTGACTATCTAGAAAACTATTGGTAATACCATGAGAAAGGATGATAAAAATATGTGGAGGAATTTTTAGAAATACAAACCAGGCTGGCAAACTGAAGCATAAAAATAATAGTACCTCAGTTATCAATGCTAATTTCAGCGTCTTTGCGTTCCTTCCTTTGAAAACTGGAGGAAATAATTTGTTGTTTATATTTCACTACACTTACTATGAATGTTAAATCTGTTTGATTAGATTAATAAAAATGCTAAATAAAGATTCACTGGTTAGGTGTGCTAGTAACACACTGAGGACATCTGGTGGTTACAATGGGGTAATGAATGCCGATAAACTGCCATAAACTAAATATAAATAGATTTTTATCCATCGTCAGTATGGGCGCAAATAAATTAATCTTTATATTTATAGATATCATGCTTGGTGTGAACAGGCCATATAATAAGCATTTTTACAGTGTAAAATACTTTTGTCTCAACCATATACAAGTATGTGTGTGTACATGTGCATGTTTGTATGCGTGTGATGGACTTGCTCTATCTGCATCATTTGGGCTGACAGGAACAGCTTGGCCTGTTTTGCATTAGCATGTGTGTTAACAAAAGCAGGAGGAGGCCTGACGGATGTTTGCTCCATAACAAGAGTGTGTGTTCGGCCTCACAGTACAGAAATCATCGAGAAACACACACTGAAGAACATGACATCTGTGTGGGCAGAAAGAACAGAGCAAAAACAGGTCTGAAAAAGGTGAAGGAGGAGGAAAAGAGTCAGGGGAGAGATGGAAATGATGGAGGTGCAGTGCCATGTTTCTGAGACCACATCATTTATGCTCGTATGGGTGCATGTGTGTGGTGTGTGTGAGTGTGTTGTGTGTCAGAGTGGGTTGTGTGCATGTCTATGTGTTCTGTTTGAATATGTGTGTGTGTATGTCTGTGTTGTGCATGTGTGTCATGTACCGTATGCATATCTGTGCATGTGTGCATCTCTGTACAGTATGCGTACATTCTGTATGTGTGCGCTGTGTTTATGTGCTCTGTGTGTTGTTTGTATGCGTGTGTGTCTGTGTTGTGTATGCATCTCTGAAAAAGTGTGATGTGTTTGTGTGTGCTGAGTGTATATGTGTGTTGTGTGCACATTTGTCTGTGCTGTGTGTGTTGTGTGCATGCTGTGTGTCTGTGTTGTGTAAGTGTGTGCATGCTGTTTGCACATTTCAGTAATCGTCTTGTTAACTCAGGTGAGAATGTTGACGAGCACAAGGCTGGAAATCATTATGTCAGGCTGATTGGGTTAGAATGGCAGACTTGACATGTTAAAAGGAGGGTGATGCTTGAAATCATTGTTCTTCCATTGTTAACCATGGTGACCTGCAAAGAAACGTGTGCAGCCATCATTGCATTGCATAAAAATGGCTTCACAGGCAAGGATATTGTGGCTACTAAGATTGCACCTAAATCAACAATTTATAGGATCATCAAGAACTTCAAGGAAAGAGGTTCAATTCTTGTTAAGGCGGCTTCAGGGCGTCCAAGAAAGTCCAGCAAGCGCCAGGATTATCTCCTTAAGAGGATTCAGCTGCGGGATCGGAGTGCCACCAGTGCAGAGCTTGCTCAGGAATGGCAGCAGGCAAGTGTGGGCGCATCTGCACGCACAGTGAGGCGAAGACTTTTGGAAGATGGCCTGGTGTCAAGAAGGGCAGCAAAGAAGCCACTTCTCTAAAAAAAACCCCATCAGGGACAGATTGATCTTCTGCAAAAAGTATGGCGAATGGACTGCTGAGGACTGGGGCAAAGTCATATTCTCAGATGAAGCCCCTTTCCGATTGTTTGGGGCATCTGGAAAAAGGCTTGTCTGGAGAACAAAAAGGTGAGCGCTACCATCAGTCCTGTGTCATGCCAACAGTAAAGCATCCTGAGACCATTCATGTGTGGGGTTGCTTCTCATCCAAGGGAGTGGGCTCACTCACAATTTTGCCCAAAAACACAGCCATGAATAAAGAATGGTACCAAAACACCCTTCAAAAGTGATATCTAAGTGGCTCGGGGACCAAAACGTTGATATTTTGGGTCCATGGCCTGGAAACTCCCCAGATCTTAATCCCATTGAGAACTTGTGGTCAATCCTCAAGAGGCCGGTGGACAAACAAAAACCCACTAATTCTGACAAACTCCAAGAAGTGATTATGAAAGAATGGGTTGCTATCAGTCAGGATTTGGCCCAGAAGTTGATTGAGAGCATGCCCAGTCGAATTGCAGAGGTCCTGAAAAAGAAGGGCCAACACTGCAAATACTGACTCTTTGCATAAATGTCATGTAATTGTCCATAAAAGCCTTTAAAACGTATGAAGTGCTTGTAATTATATTTCAGTACATCACAGAAACAACTGAAACAAAGATCTAAAAGCAGTTTAGCAGCAAACTTTGTGAAAACTAATATTTCTGTCATTCTCAAAACTTTTGGCCACGACTGTATGTGTGCGCTGTGTTTTTGTGTTTTGAGTACTGTTTGTATGCGTGCGTGCATGCGTGTGTTGTGTAAATGTGTTGCGTCAGCATGTCTGTATTTGTGTTGCATATTTCTTTACAGTATGTGTGCTGTGTGTGTATGTGTGCGATATGTGTATATGTGTTGTGTGTTTGTGTTGTGTATGTATCTCTGTACAGTATGTGTGTGTGTGTGTTGTGCGAGTGTGTTGTATGCATGCATGATTGAGGCAAGTCTCCTCCTCTCCTCCCACTCAACCATCAGTCTGTTCACTGAACCACAGAGGATAACAACCACTCTAATTATACAGTGTGTGTGTGTGTGTGTGTGTGTGTGTGTGTGTGTCTGAATCTCATTAGATGCTATGCCTTTCCTTTAGCACTGTCAGTTAAGCAAGGATCAGATATAGCCTTAATGAAATCACTTTTCACCACAGAGCACAAATGAGGAGAAGTGAAGCGAGGCACTCAACCAAAACAAGTTGAAAAATTGATGCGAACAAAATGTACTAATTAATAGAGCCCTTTTTTTTCAGAAATGAAAATGGCATAGGGCCATAGACTGACAGAAAGACAGTCATACAGAAAGATAGATATAGTTTAATCTTCATAGTTTTGTTTAATAAAATAACCAAGGCTCATTTTTTCTTTATTTTGTGGAAAACAGTGATCAGAATTAGACAACATCAATGATTGTAGCAAGAAGAAAGATTAGAACTAAATTTCTGAAGGTTCCAGCAATCAGAAAAGTAGGAATTGTAAATGACTTCGGGACAGCCACAGGCATAACTAGTCTCTTATAGACATCACTAGTCTCACACAAACACTAGACTCACAGAGACTAGTCTCTCTCCTCTGCTCTGATCTTGATCTGCTCTTCTTCAGTCTCTTTCACAGTTAAATAACTGTAGTGTTTCTTAACCATAACGTTGTCACAATTGATTTTCCAGAGATTTTCAATCAGGTTTGGATCAGGGCTCAAGGCTGCCATTTCATTATTTCAATGTTTTCAGCTTCAGATTATAATTTTTTAAATACCTATATCCAACAACCACCTTACTATTACCAACAATTAACAAGCAGCAAATTAGTACACTACCAGACAAAAGTCTTGTCGCCGATCCCAGTTGTAGGAGCAACAAATAATAACTTGACTTCTAGTTGATCATTTGGAAAAGTGGCAGAAGGTAGATTTTTCCGATGAATCATCTGTTGAACTGCTTCCCAATCATCACAAAAACTGCAGAAGACCTATTGGACCCTGCATGGACCCAAGATTCTCACAGAATCAGTCAAGATTGGTGAAGGTAAAATCATGGTTTGGGGTTACATTCCTTATGGGGGCGTGTGAGTGATCTGCAGAGTGGATGCCAACATCAACAGCCTGAGCTATCAAGACATTTGTGCTGCCAATTAGATTACAATCCACAGGAGAGGGCAAATTCTTCAGCAGGATAGCGCTCCTTCTCATACTTCAGCCTCCACATCAAAGTTCCTGAAAGCAAAGAAGGTCAAGGTGCTCCAGGATTGGCCAGCCCAGTCACCAGGCATGAACATTATTGAGCATGACTGGGGTAAGACGAAGGAGGAGGCATTGAAGATGAAGAATCTTGATGAACTCTGGGAGTCCTGCTAAAACGCTTTCTTTGCCATTCCAGATGACTTTATTAATAAGTTATTTGAGTCATTGCAGAGATGTATGGATGCAGTCCTCCAAGCGAGATAGTCATACACAATATTAATTCTTTTTCCACTGCACCATGACTTTATATTCTATACTGTACATTATTTCTGTTAAGTGACAAGACATTTGTCTAAGCAAAATCAGACCTTACTGTCCTAATTAAATAATTAAAAATCAAGGCATGATCATATTTTATTTTGGTAAAATAAGCGTAATCTAGAGGCCTTTGCCTTTCATATAAGCCACTTCTGATATCAAATGATCAACTAGAAGTCAAGTTATTATTTGTTGTTCCCCTAAACTTGGATAGGCGACAAGACTTTTGTCAGATTGTGTATGTCTATTGGGTTAAAGTCTTAGTTAATGGTTTATTAATAGTGAAAACTGTTAAATTAAAAATTGAGCATTGAATATCCAGACTTCTTTAATCCATATAATGTGACAATCAAGCTAAAATTGACAAAAATAAAAACAATTTATACACTTTCTACACTATGTCAATTGTTTTATAACTAAACTAAATAGTTTTGTATGGGGAATAAAACATTCACTTTCACTGTTTGGAAAACTTCATAGCCTGGACATTCTGCAGACAATACAGCAAAAAAAAAAAAACTATAACAATAACATGAAATGAATTTTAATTGCAACAGTATTTGCAAATCAACACCTTTCACTTCAGTACGTTGCAAACGCAGCCGCAGCGTGTATGTAGATGATAATACAGCCCATATTCACACTTCAGCAGTCGACATAAGAACACTGTCACTCGCTCTGCTAACACTGCATAAATCTCACCACCGTCCTGACACAAACCCATACTGTATGACACCAGGATCATTTCAATATGCACACAACAAAATCTGGCTCTTAACGTCTTCACCCAAACACACTGCATCTAATGAGCATCACCCCCTAAACAACATATACTGTACACATTCACAAACAACAAGACTTACACAACACTCTTTGTTGTTTCAGAAGCATCATAAAATGTTGAGGCTGAAACATGTCGTAAGTTCGGTAAATCACATTTTGTGGGAGGAAAGCAGAGTTTTCATTGTTATGCTGTAATTCTAGCAAAAATATTGAGGAAGATTTTCACGAGGACAAGGCCAGCCATAAAAATCACTGACGGGACATAATTTCTCAGAGACTTATTTTATAATATTTCATCAGCTGTTTCTACATTCACTTGCACTCCCTGGTTCCATATGACTTTAATCTACTGTTTGAATGAATTGAATAAATGATACCCATATGCACTATATTTATATATACATATTTAATATACTGTAAAAATCAAATAAAAAACTCCAATACCATTCAAATGTTGAGAAATCTTCATTTGAGAGATTAGAGCTGCTGGATTTACAACACGTAAATTCATCAACTTCTCCTAAAATACATAAAAGTGGCTGCTTAACTGAAAAAGTATAAAGTAAATGTTCTATTTTTACCTACATAGTGTGCGTCTGTTGTGAATAAAACCTATTATCAGGTTGTGTAAAATGATTATAATTGCCATCTCTATAGATATAAGTGTGTATATTTCACAAATCATAAATGATTTGTTTTACATAAAAAAAAACATAATAAAACAAACGTTACATCATTGAAAACACTGATAGGTTTTGATCATTGACAAGTCATGTGCTTGTCTTTCTCTGGCTCAAACAAAAATTGCTGCTTGGGCAAGTAGCGTGGTAGTTCTTATACACAGTCTAAAGCAGCGCTCACACTGCAATTTTGGCCCCACAGACTTCCATTAATATGCATGCGAATTCAGCAGAGAGGAAACTTGTGCTAACTTAGAAACTAACTAAATTTCACATGTTGCTGCATTCTAAAGTTCAAGCTTGGTGAACTCTGACCTGCGAAATCAAAATGTGACCTCTTTGTACAGAAATTTTAAATGTAGAGCAATCACTCGCTTTATCGAATATCGATTATCAACAGAATTTCACACGCTGCCCTGCAGAGTTTAGTTCCAACCCTGCTTCAACACACTTACCTGTATCAGAGACTATAGAATATACAAGACATGTCATTCGTATAGTTTTGAATGGGGAAAACGTCAATATGGCGAATGAGGCCCCGCCTTCTAGTACAGGAGTTAATCAGCGATCGCTATAGACTGACGATTCTCCGGGGGAGGGGCTCGGACCAGACGTGAATTTCTGCAGATTTTAGAAATGACGTTTAGAAATGAAACTAAAGAGACAGTTGTTGTTTAATTTGATTGGTGATTCCTAATATGAAATTGAATCGTAAGCTTGGCAAGCAATTTTGGAGAACTTGGGGCAGCCAGGGGCAATTTTGGAGACTCAATTAGTTTGATCAGGTGTGTTTAATTATAATAAATCTAAATTGTGCAGGGCTGTGGCCTAAACTGTGGTCTAAACTGTCCACCAATCACAACATTCCGAGACATCCAACCAATCCCAACACATTTACACTGTGATAATTACTCACCCTCATGTCATCCCAAACCCCTGAGACCCTTTATCAACTTTATTTATCTATATCTTCTATGTTAAATCAGGGTACGGGCAATACAACATTTGCGTGTTGAGCTGCAGACAGGGGTGGACTTGGGGTGATTTGGGGGCCCTAAGCAATTCCAGATATGGGGTCCATGCATTGAAACTCCAAACATTCTCTTTCTCTATAGATATTTTTTCTTTTTTTTCCAATTTGTTTTTGTAAATAAACTGCACGTTAAAAAGTATTTAAATATATAAAATGTATATCAAAATATTTAAAGTATTTATTCATTCATTTTCTTTTCGGCTTAGTCCCTTTATTAATCTGGGGTCGCCACAGCGGAATGAACCGCCAACTTATCCAGCATATGTTTTACGCAGCGGATGCCCTTACAGCTGCAACCCATCACTGAGAAACATCCAAACACACTCATTCACACACACACACACATACCATACGGTCAATTTAGTTTATTCAATTCACCTATAGCACATGCCTTTGGACTGTGAGGGAAACCGGAGCACCCGGAGGAAACCCACGCGAACACGGGGAGAACATGCAAACTCCACACAGAAACGCCAACTGACCCAGCTGGGACTTGAACCAGCAACCTTCTTGCTGTGAGGCGACAGTGCTAACTATTGAGCCACTGTGTCGCTCTAAATTATACATAGGCTATCATTATTATTAGATTTTTTATTATAATTATTATTATTATAATTATTAATATAGGCTTCTTGACATTGGTTGGGGCCCCCTAATCCCCCAGGATCCTAAGCAGCTGCTTACCTCTCTTATTGGTTAAGTCTGCCCCTGGCTGCAGACTCTAATTGCGATAAGTTGTATTGGCCATATTAAACACACACCCTGATCTAACACAGAAAACATAGGTGAATAGTTGTTTTTACAGCTTTTTTGGCACACAAAAGTGTACTTGGATCTGTCTTATTACAGTTCAACCAGTGAAGTCACATGGCATAGACAATGTTTTTCGTTCCTTTTATGGACTTTTAATGTCTCATGATCATATCATAAGGAGGATGAGAGAGCTCTTGGATTCATCTAAAATACTTTAATTTGTGTTCAAAAGATGAATGGAGATTGGAAAGACATGAGGGTGAGTAATTAATAACAGAATTGATTTCTTTTGTGAACTAACATTTTAAATTTCCAGTAATAATCCAAAATTTCTGGTTGCAAGAACTATTCATTTAAGCATGCATGACAGCATTTAAATTTAAGTGAACAAAGTGTGCAGCTGATTCTGAATCTCTAGACAGCGAAGCTTTCAGACTGGAATCACTGTGACAATGAAAGTCTCCAGTCCCTGCAGTTACTACCAAACAAGAGAGAGAGAACCGAGAGCTCATGAAGACGGCGTGGGATTGAAACTAGCTAGTGTTCATTAGAAACACACCACTATTCTCATTAGGATGTGATGGAGCAGAGCTGACAGGAGCCACTGGCCTCTCCAAAGCCATGAAGATCACGATGAAGGAGAAGGAGATTTCACAAAGCTACTGACTCTTTCATCTGGCTTTCATCTGGACATAAGAGGAAAAGGACTAAAGGACAAAGTCGAAGGACACACTGTTGTGATGAGCAAAGCAGAAGTGCTTGAAAGGGCTCACAGAACGAAAAACCTTATTTGCCTTGATCTTTTGAAACAAAAAAAAAAGTTTCAGAACTACTTTCAGAATTCTGGTTCAAAAAATAAGATTGATAAAAAAAAGCTGCAAAGATTACTTGTTCTGAGTGACTATCTCTATATCTATATCTATATCTAAAGGGCTTTATTTTGCGAAAACAATAAACATGCCTGAAAACAGAGCACCTTTTTGGTTATTTTACGCAAAAAATGCCTCTGAATGACAAAATCTTTATTTAAATTGGGATAAAATGTCATCATAAATTTACAGAATACAACCAAGGTAGTCATCTAGCACTTTTTTTTGCATAAAATGTGACCCAAACTTTGAAAACTTATGAAAAGTCTTTTTTTTTGCAATTCACTGTTTTCTACATAATTTCATTCTACACAATGTAAAGAATATTCTGTGACATCATAACCTTGATATCTTTAATATTGACTGAGTTAGGCCATGTCAAATATTTGCTTAATTATAGACTCACAAAATCACCTTTTGGAGAAATTCCATCTTAAAGGTCCAGTGAAGTGCTTTGAAACGTGCATTTTTTTTATTTGATGTTTGACGTAATTTCAACTGAAAAACGAAGAGAGGGCGGGACAGAGTAGCTCCTCTCCTTTAAAAAAACAGCCAATAACATTTTGTTTTATCACTGCTCTGCCAGTGAGAGTGGTTGAGCTCAAGTGCATCAAATGAAAAGCATCTTGAAGGGGGCAGGGCATGTCAAATACTAGAGAGCATTTGATTGGTCAAGATTTGATGAGAAACTGAAGTATGAGGTGACGTGAAAAATAAAATGTTGATCCATTAAGGTGGAAGTGACAAATTACAAGCTTTATATGTTTATATTGGTTTTATATCTTCTAAACGTGAATTTTTTTGTACCACACTAGCTTATAGATATCCTTGAAGAGTAACGTACTGATACTAACATCTAAAAAATGCTTTTTTAATTTCACTGGACCTTTAAAGAAAAGCTTATATTTAAAACTGTAACACGTCTGAACCATAATTACCCTGACTATGTGACATATACTAAATTAAAGCTGCAATCTACCCATTTTCAGTAATGTATGACATGTATGGAAAAAATTCTTAAAGTTTTGTAAAACGTGTCTAATGTGTATGTGAAGCCTCAAAACCAACTTGGAGTGGTAAAACATAATTTTTTTGTAAAATCAAATATCAGTAGAAAATGTTAATTAATAAATAATAAATATAATATAAATATAAAATCCCCAACTCTTTCTGGGTTTTGATAATTATGACAAGAGCTTCAGAAATAGGTTGCTATAATAGGCTATATTGAGAAACTGAAAATTTCAAGAGATCTCTTACATTTTTTTCCATATTCAATAAAGTGATAAAATATGTGAGGAAATTTCACTTGCCACTAATTTGGCTTAAATATTATTATTATTTTAGCTCATGTCAGTAATATACAAAAGTTATACTGCTCATTTAATTTAAATTTAATTAAATGTATGCAGATTAAGCAAACCCCCTCAGAATATATTAATTTATTCTACTATTCTTTCCAACATCTCTTCATTGTTTTCCTTATTACACCTCTAAGACACTTCATAATGAATGGCCATTTGACAATATTTGATTTATGGCTCTTTTTCCATCTGTTTCCTGCAGTTTACAGGGCAGACAGCATGTGAAATGATTTCAGATGTCCCGCGGTGCATGTAATTACTGTATAGAGCAGCACATCCAGAGAGAAAAATAGAAAGGATAAGGTAAATCTGTCACGATTACCCGATGAAGGAGTCTCCAAGATGCTGCCTTATTGCATATTGAAATTAAAATAAACTACAATTATAACAAAGAGAAATAATATTTCACTGCTGATGTATTGTTTTTTTATATAGCTATCATTATTATATATATATTTTTCATGTTTTATATTTTAATTGAATGATAATGTGCAATATCTTAGAACAATAAAACCTTGTTTATGATTTTTTTCATGCATTTGTTTATTTATTTATTTTTTGTATTATTTTTCAATAAATGAAATATTTCACATTAGTGAAAACCTTTAAAACCCCTCTGGGAGTGAAGAAAATGACCCAAATACAGGGAATAAACCAATATAAATTGTAAAAATAAATGATAAAATGTACATAAATACAGAGGCCTTTTCGGAATCCCATAGTTGTTGTTTTTGTATACAATTTACTTATTTTATTATATTTTGCTTTTAGACATTATAAAACACCATAAGAGAAAGAACATAGTAGAAATGTTGGCTGCCTTAACTGTATTAACCAATAAATGCTTATTTTTAATGTTACTGTATCAATATAATTTGTTTTTGGCTCTGACGAATGCAATAATTTGTATTATTTATAATTTTGAGAGGATTTTACAAAATTATGCAACAAAGTATATAAACACGTAAATAAGAAAATAAGTATTGAACACTTATGAACACTTATTTGAAACATTTTTAAAAGGTGCTGTTGACTTTTTCACCAGACTTTTTCACCGATGTTGGTAACAACCAAAGAAATCTATATATGCAAAGAAAACAAATCTAATTAGTTTACAAATTAAGTTATGTGTAATAAAATGAGATGACACCAAGAAAAAGTATTGAGCACATGAAGAAAGTGAGGTGTAGAAAGGCAGTGAAAGCCCAGACATCAGCTGAAATCTCTCAGTAGTTCTTCAGCAACCCCCTGCCCTTAGTCATTGTAAAGGAATATTAGCTGCTTCAGCCCTACATCTACATTATCAGGACGATGAAGATGAAACCAGGGTGGACATTTCAGCAAGACACTGATCCAAAACACAGCCAAGGAAACTCTCAAATGCTTTCAGAGAAAGAAAATCAAGCTGTAGAATGGCCCAGTCAATCACCTGACTTGAATCCAACATAAAATATAAATTAAAGATCAGATTTTACAGACGAGACCCACAGAACCATCAAGATTTTTACATTCTGTTGAAGTCTGTGAAAAACTCACACCTGAGCAATGCATGTGACTTCATTCTCCATATGAGAGGCATCTTTTAGCTGCCATAATTAAAAAAAGCCTTTTATATAAAGTATTAAATACGTTTCAGTAGTTCTGTGCTTCTCCTTGTGTCATTTAATTGTTATTACACAGAACTCATTTTTCAGATTTTTTTGTTTTGCTTTAATTTTATGTTTGTATTTTTGGGGTTTTTACTAAAATCTGGTTCAATTCCATGTCAACAGCTCCTGTAGAAATATTATTCCTAGGAAAAAACATGATGTGTTCAATACTTATTTTCCCCGCTGTATGTATACACTGTTATCATTACTGGCCTGATAATAAAAACACTTATTTGCCTTTTGTTTTGTTAAATAAAGTATAAAGTATTGCATTTATCGGTCTATGCATCGGTTATCGGTTTCCAAATATTATCTACTATAAGTATCGACCAAAATTTCCATAACAGTGCATCCAATAAAGTTTATATTCCGGAAAAAGTTGTTCAACCCAGTACTAACTATGTTTTGGACAGAGCTTATTTATATGTGCATGTGCCAACCTCTTGGGTCCCTGTATGCTGATCATGCCCATGTCCTCAGTGTGGTCTATTAGTGTGCAGCTGAAACCCTGGTCCTGCAGCACAGACTGAATGTGGCTCCAGTTATGCTGCGCCACACCACCTCCAATGGCCAGGTAATATGCATCACCTTGAGCACAAACAGAGAGAGAGAGAGTGAGGTGAATATAAACTCCACGCATCCTGTTAAAATGCTGATGAGATGCCCATGACTTCTCTAACGTCCTGTTTCAAGGCCTTGTGCATCAGTAGTGTGACCCTGAATGGGATGAATAATGTGTGTTGGTTACCATTAGACTCGGGCGTCAGTGGGAGGTGGGCGGGGTTTGGCTCCAGACGACTGACAGTGAGGTCAGACTCGACTCCGCCCCTCTGGTTTAGCATGCAGGTGTAGACGGTGGATCCTGAAACACACAACAGTCAGGAGGATTACACTTCTGAAACTGTGCATTTGGACAAAATGTGGATATATGTGAAGAATAGTTCAAAATAAAGGAAATGAAAAATTAGGTGATCCACTAGTGCACAACAATACAACAACAAATTTTAATAAAAAGCAAACATACGTTCTCCATACAATGGAACCAAGTTAAACACTTTAGTTTACGTCACAATTCATACTATTAACGACTGGCTTATTATCTGCCTATTATTAAGATATTAACTGTTCATTATAAGTTATAAAGTATGATCTGCATCCCTAATCCTACCCAAAACCTAAACCCAACTTCTAACTTACTATTAATAAACAGCTAATTAGTAGTTTATTAAGATAGTAGTGTTAGTTAATGTTTTGTAAATAAAGTGTTACCCTGAATTTAAACAGCAAATTTAAGTTCACAAGCCAATGGAAACAAGCCACAATACAATACTATTTAACGAGCTAACAAAAGTTCACAACACAACACAAACAACAACACAATAGAACTTGAAAAGCAAATACAAGTTTACAACACAATAAAATCAAGCCATAAAACAACAAAAATGCTCCAGACCACTAGGAGGTAGCTGGTCAGTGGAATTTTTCACATGTTTTATTCTGGCCGGCCTGGACGCTTTATTGTCACACAAGAGGGCACAAGAGGAGTGAATGTAAGCTTTTTTAATTATTATTAACAACAGAAACAGGGGATACATAAAACATGTTATTTGCAATAATATTATGTAACTGTTAAGGTACAAACTAAATATTATGCAAGCAATTGCCCATTTCTGCAGATTACTTCTAGGACAGGAGAATTCCTGTATTGTGGCTTGTTTTTATTGTGTGGTGGCAATTCTGCTGTGTTGTTGACTTATATGGGCTTTTACATATAATTGTCTGTGTTAATGTGATTCTAGCTTGATTTTGGATTGATGCCACTGTTCTCTGGCATCAATCGTTTCCTTTGTGCTGTGGCTTGATTACGTTGTGTTTTGAATTATGTTTGCTTTTTACATTTTGTTGTATGGTGCACTACTGGGCCACTATAGAATATGGTTGTGGTGAATGTGGGTTTTTGGGAGATTGATTTGGCAGGTATGATAGGGATTCTCACCTGGAGCTTTGTTGACATCAGCTGTAAACAGCCAATCAGCTGCCTTCTTTGCATCCGGACCAGACAGGTAAAACTTACCAAAGTAGGACATATCAAACACAGCTACAGCATTCCTACAGGTTAAACATTCATCCCGAATCTAGAATTAAACAAAAGCATACAAAATGGTTATAAACTTATTTGAAAGCCACACAACACAAAAAAAACCCGCTAAAATAATGCATGACACCAAACAAAAGCTATACCAACACAAAACAAAACTAAACAAAAAAATGGAAAACCCATTTTAAATGAAAAAAAGTAACACAACACAATAACTAAATGAATAGCAAACTACAAAACACATAAAAACTCAAAAAAAAAAAAAAAAAAAAAACATACACGCCCAAAAACAACAGAAAAAAAAACACCACACAAAACAAAAACATAAAACAAAACAAAAGTAACAACAAGCGAAACAAAAAAACAATACATAAAAAAACCACAACACAAAACAAACATTCATTCATTTATTTTCCTTTGGCTTAGTCCCTTTATTCATCAGGGGTCGCCACAGCGGAATGAACCGCCAACTTATCCAGTGTATGTATTACACAGCAGATGCCCTTACAGCTGAACCCCAGTACTGGGAAACATCCATACACACTCATTCACACACATACACTACAGCCAATTTAGTTTATTCAATTCACCTATCGCGCATGTCTTTGGACTGTGGGTGAATCCGGAGCACCCGGAGGAAACCCACACAAAACAAACAAATAAACAAAAATAAAACAAAACGAAAAAACAATTAATACATACATAAAAGGACCAGGAAACAAAGTGAGAAATTAATATGAACTGTATATGCCACAAATACATTCACACACATATACAGAGTTTGCTCACCACATCATGATGTGGAGGGAAGTCAAAAGTGTACTCTTTGCTCAGTATCCCACTGTATTTGTAAACAGTGTTCTTGGGAACATTATAAGCACCATAATAATCATAGTCTAGAACCTGAGGAAAAGGACAAAGCAAACAAGTTTAACAGACACATCAATAAACCATCAACTGATATTGAAGTGGATTTTCTGTCATAATTAATATAAGGAGTTATTTCTGTCCACTACTGAGGGGTGCATTTGTGTGTGTATAGGTATTGGTGGTTTGCAAGGACAAATTTGTATAATGACATGGATATGACCTAGGTATTACAAAGTTGAGGTGGTTTATAAGGACATTATACCTAACAAGGTTTTTTCACATTCAAAATTTGACAAAGGTTTCCTGTAAGGGTTGGGCTAGGGGTTGGGTAAGGGCATATAATAAGTAATTTTTTACAGTTTAAAATATTACGCCTATGGAGAGTCCTCATAAACCACCAAAACAAGTATGTGTGTGTGTTTGTGTTGAAATCTCACAAGAGCAGCTCCATCTCGGTTGAACCATCCAGGTCTCTCCCAGCCATGTCTCTCCTGAAACACACAGCCGTGTTCCTGTAGCACCTGTTAAACAACAAACACCAAACATTAGGTCAATAAATAATAATCAAATTGGACTATTGTTGTATAGAGCTCTCGAATTTCATCTAAAATATGAATGAAGATCTCATGGGATTGGAACAACATGAGGGTAAGTAATTCATAAAACATTTGCATATAAACTAATTCTTTAGGACTTTTTTAGGTCCCCAATGCTGCATCACCACTGAAACTCTAATATTCATTGATCTGATTTAATTCGACATTCTTGTTTCAAATTCTGCTGATTTGTCAAGAGATAATGCTATCTAAAAGCTGAATTTGCAAAGGTGATATTAAATACTATTTATGAAGGGTGATATCACTCCAAACTCCAAGGCCAAAAGTCACTTTTAACTACCTTAACTAGTGAGTGGTGCAGAAAAAGCAGCATCAAATATTTTAAGCAAAGTATGTTGGGGAAAATATATGTTTAAAATTTTTTTTTTTTTTTTTACATGTTAAACAGCAAATGTGTTTGTGTGTGTGCGCGCTTGGCGTTTACCTAAAAATTACATAATATAAATATTTGACCTGAAAGGTAAAAAAAAAAAAACATGCACTTGAGCTCTGGCAATGATAGATTTACCACTTTAACTAGAAACCCACTGACATTACAATTAAAAATACAATTAAGCTGAAATATCAGAATCCATCATTTGGCTAGTCTAGATCATATGAGTCTTGAAAACTATCATAAAAATCATATTTATTATGCAATTTTGGAAGCTCTCCTTGTACTATATTCTCACAGCCAGCTCTATATATTGTCTCAAGTATACTTTATAATCAAAATAATTACAGTGTCATTTCAATGACCTCATCTATCATTCATGATATATAAAAGTTTTCTTAACTGTTGTTTTTACACTGCTCTAATTTTTGTTGTGTGTATATTTGGTTACTGAGAGGAAAGAGAACAAAACATGTTTATATTTTCATCTAAACGTAGCTCTCATCAGTGTGGATGGTGCTTGAATGTGCATTATTAGTTTATTACTGCAAAGTATTTCCAACTACTTTTTATTTATAATTTAAGGCTGTAAAAGAACTTTGCCAAAAGTATTTCAGGGGTATTAAATCACATGAAGTCTCTTGTATGTTAAGTTACTGGTTGTAGTTCACTTTAAGTTCAGAAGTGTTGCTAATAACAAAGGCTTTTTTTTTTCAGTGGATTCAACATCTCAAGAATAGCAATGTGCGCTAACATATTTCAAGATTTCAAGAGTTATACTCATAATAGAGTTAGTTTTGACTAAGTCTTGCAATATAACTTTGTAATGTTTCTTTGACATTTTATTCCAAAATTTATCAATTTGATATTTTTTGTGCAATTTATACTTGAATGAACAATATTGATAGCTACATACCAAAGTATTAATAACTTGTTCATATTATTAACTCAGACATATTGACATGTCTTAATCAGTTCCAAAGGAGCACTTGAGCATGAGCATTACTGAATGAAGTAATTACTGAAATAATTAAGTTGCGCAGCCAGGACAGCAAGCAAATGAAACAGATGTGGATTAAAAATAAGCTTTCAAGTATAATCTGCTATCAATTTTTAGCAGTTTTTGAAGCGTCATTATTATGATTGTAAGTACACTATGGGGTACAGCAAGGCTCAGTTATTGGTCCCTTTCTTTTTACATTGTATATGCTATTGTTATATAAAAATAATTACAAAAACACAAAGAAAGTTTCTCTTCTGTTACTCCAACAGTACCCAACTCTGCATCTCCTCAATAGCTTGATAATTCGTACAAATTCACAAAACTCAAAGGCTGCATAGCTGATGTAAAAAAATTGAAAGGACTAAAACCTTTTTATCACTAAATTCAGAAAAAAAGTAGGTTTTGCTTTTTAGACTAAAAAAACCTCACACACAAAAACCAAGAACACGGTCTAACTCATGATGTCTTAATGGATGATCAGTTAAGTCCTTGTTGTCATTTAAGAATTTGGGGGTTATATTTGATAGCAACCTGTCATTTAAAGCCACATTTCAAGCATCTGTAAAACTGCTTTTTAATCTTAAATGATAACATGCTATCAACACTAAATGCAGAAAAGCTAATTCCTATTTTTATGATTTCATACCTAGATTAGGGTTGTCACGATACTGGAATTCGGTACCAATCGATACTGAAGTTTTAAAAACGTCCATTTCCCGCTAACATTTGAGCGCTACTGAGCACGTTCTTAAACAACGCTTACATTTTTAAACAGCGCTGATTTGCCATTGTGTTCACGTGCTCAACAGAAATGACTGTGATTGGCCGTGAAGGTCATCAGTTCACCAAACTCACCGCTGTTTACTAAGTGTAACCACAGATACAGCGACACTGGAGTGTTTCATATTCAAGTCAATCAGCTGGTTTGTCTATTAGGTGACATACGAGCGATCCGCTGATGAATCGCGGCTTTAAAACGCTCCAGTGTCCCTGTATCTGTGTTTATACTCAGTAAACAGTGGTGAGTTCGGTGAACTAATGACCTTCACGGCCAATCACAGTCATTTCTGTTGAGCACGTGAACACAATGGCAAATCAGTGCGGTTTAAAAATGTGCAGCTCAGTAGCGCTCAAATGTTAGCGCGAAATGGATGTTTTAAAAACAGTATCGTGCAATCCTAACCTAGATTAGTATAATGTTTGACTAGGTGATTTCCCTGTAGGCCTACTAATCAAACTTCAGCAGATTCAAAATGCTTTGGCTAGAGTGTTTACTAAAACTGAGAAGTATGATTGGTGTCTACAGTGGTCAGTGTGCTAACATATATAGCGCAATTGTGCCGCAAATGTCCTGAGCTCAAGTCCCGACATGCTGAACTTTCCCGATCCAATCACCCTTCTTTCTTTTCAACTTTACTTCATGCCAATATTTGCTGTCCAATCATAATAAAGACAAAACTGTCACAAAAACAACTAAGAAATATGATCACATTAGTCTGGTTCTATCAGCATTGCATTGGCTCCCCATTAAACATTCTATACATTTTAAAATCCGATTACTTACAAAGCGCTGAATGTCTTAGTGGCACAGTATTTAAGAGTACTCCAGTTGTATTACAGCCCTTCATTTTACCTACATTAAAAAAATTCTGCACTATTGATTATATTGTAACTAGAATATCAAAATCGACTATGAATATGTCAAACAAAATGAATTATTGCTATCTGACTTGTCATCCTTTTCTTGTCCCTTCTTGTAAAGCAGCTTTGAGAAAGTCTACATTGTATAAAGAACTGTAGAAATAAATGTGACTTGTTTTACTTATGAATACATTTGTTTTGGTGTGTTTTCTTACAACACATCCCATAATGATCACATTTTAGGTCAGTAGATGGTCTTTAGTAACTATTCAAATGCACTCATGCGTTTAATGAGATTTACACTACAAAACCAATACAATACCTTTGAGGTGGTAAAATGTGGGCAAGCAACAAACTTTTCAGACCCCATACATGAATTTTTTGCATCGTGATCAGATTGACGAAAACGCATCATAAACTTCCCCTCATACCAGTTTTAGATGTGCTATCCTTCCCTCATGATTTCGTTTTTCACCGGCTCAAAATAACCCGTCACGATTTCTCAAGCTATTCTTGAGCTCTAAAACAAAAAAAGCAATCGTCCCCCCCCCACACAACACCACATTTTCACATCTCAGGCCACAGAAACACGGCTTGCAAGGCAATTTGCCATCCTTCACCAAGGGTTTCTGAAGTTCCTACATTATTCTCGTGGAGTAAAGTATGAGCTGACGATCTCTCCATGAGTCACGCGCAGCGGCTCGTCTTATCCGGCATGAAACAGGCTATTATTTATTGTTTTTGATAATGATAATGCTGGTGTTCTTTTACAGGCCGAAGCTAAAAATATGATTTGCAGGAATTAAATCAGCCGCTGTTGCCATGCCAATGAGCCACTCGGGTACATGTTGTCCAGGCTGTTACTTAACAGAGGAATTTATAGAAATATGTGTCAAAATACACACACACTTAGGTAGATGTTGAGGAGAAATGGAAAGCTTCTAAAAGGGAAGAGGACCTGTCAAGGTGTGCTCAACAGCTATCTTGAGCCTATCATGTGCTGTTGGTAACAGAAAGCTAGAATTTAAGGAAAAGCTCACCTATAAATTCTGTCATGAATTACTCATCCACATAACAGTAGATAACAAAATGCACAAAAAAAGTACTTAAACTGTCAAATCCTTCGCAGATGCATAAAAGGGGGCTACTTTGTATTTTTTTTTTTTACTTTTCAAAATGTTGTTATTCTATGATAGTCATTGCAATATGAAAAAATGGTGGATTTTCTCAAAAATAGTTAATTGGATGGTTTTATTAAAAAATAAAATGACTTGAAAATTGAATTAATTGCAATCAAAATTGAATTGCAGATGGAAATATATCTTTTCAGAGTTTAACAATTTGAGAAAAGTGCTTAATTTGACTATAAAACATATTTTTTAAATTTTGACTACTGAATAAAATACATTAAAAATAATAATAAAAAACTATTTGTGCTTGAACAAAAACACCCCAGGCATACTAGAAATTATTGTAATGTAAAAGGAGTATTAATGCAAATATAACTCAGCATTGTTTGTAGAGGCTGTGGATTAAAGCTAATAATGTTTTAATAATGTTCAGTTTCTTGCACAAACAGATAGATCATTTCACATTATAAGTGTATGATGAGGAGTCACAAGTATTTATTTTGTTTAACCTGTACATCCAGTACATAAATGTTGGATGGCCAATTATTTCTTCTTTTTTTTGGTGAACAATCCCTCTAATTATATTGCAAGCTTCTCCATTAGTAATTGCATTAAGTCAATTAAAAATAGACTTTATATAAATGTATAGCATGCAGTCCTAATTAAAGAATATATTATATGGAAAAGAACAGTCTGAACATTCTTCAAAATACCTTCTTTTCCGTTCTACAGAAAAAAAGCCATATACGGTGTAAAAATGTGTAAAATAGCAGTTATATGGCTGCATTTGAACAGAAGAATTTGTAGTTTGCAATTTATGGGTGTTTTCTGTTCATTTTAACTTTCAAATTGCACTATATGGGACCTTGATCTCTGCTCCGACAACTTTTTTAATTTTAAATATGTTCTGTTCAAATAGAAAATTCCAAACATAATGTAAAAATGTGTTAAATAACAGCTATATGACTGCATTTTAACATAAATCATCTGTAGTTTATTTATTTTTTGTTTATTTAAATTTTCTAATTGCATTATTGGACCTTGATTTCTGCTCCGACTATTTTTCCATTTGGAAATTGAACTATGTAGTTTAAAACAAGAAGTGGTATTCACTGACATTTTAAGTAATTTGAACTAATACATGGTCTTGGCTGGTCATGTAAAATACAGAAAGAACAGATAATGAGCTGCCAGTACTTTTTATGTAACTGAACACATTGGTTTATAATGAGACAGAATAAATGATGAGTAATGCTCTAGCACACAAAGTAATGCTCATCATTTTGACACGTGGACATAAACGCGGGGTGAGGAGTTAAGTTCTGAGATTAGATGAAAGACAGATATCTATTTTTTTTTTATGTTTCAGTATCAATCTCGCACTTAGCCGGATTAGCTCAGGAAGATTTCCAAGTTGGAAAGCACTGAAAAATTCAGGAGGAAAGTCTAATTTATAGTCATCTAACGGAGGCTCGGTGGTCTAAATGAACGCAGAGTGTTATTATTGCTAGCTATCTATATTTCAGAAGGCTATTATTCACAAGGATGAAGGCTTCACGCCTGGAGCCTTGCCAGAACAAAGCAGTATTTTTGGAAACACTTAAACATCGTCTTTTTAGCAGTAGCTTAGCAACAAGTCTTTTTTTTTTTTTTTGAGCGTCTGCACAGATGCTGCCAGTCGAGCATTGGCTAATACATCCACTCTCAACACTTCTGGCTAGCTAAGGGAAAGCTGAGGTAACAGGTTGTAAAAATTTGTCAACTTAAATGGAGATTAATGTTGAAAGAGATGATGCTTTGATGTAATTAATGCAATTTGTTCTGGGATCAGGCCTGTGGAAAGATTTTAGTCTCAGAACAAGTGATTATAAAGTGACAAAGAGGGGCATTGAGAGTGAGAGAGAAAGAGGAGAAAAAAAGATGAAGACATTTATTTGACATTAGTGCGGCGCTTCATTATTCTCTTGATGAAGCCATTTAAGCTGACTGCTAAAGCAGCGCTAACAGTAAAAAGGACGTCGTGTATTATGGGTTCTGGTCATACTTCAGCATAAAATCAATACAAAATGAAGGACCGTGTGTGACTATGTGATTTTTGTGAAGTGTGATTTATTTCATTGACCATAAATTTGGTTAAACAATTACCATTATGATGTACATTACTGTAAATATTTAATTAATATTAAAAAAAATAGAAGCTAACATTGTGAAGATTCTTCTTCTATTTAATGTCGCCATGAATCTGAAGTTAAGATTGTCCTTTTTGCCCATATGGTGACGTACATCCTATTGAAACATGATTTTGTCCATTGGGAACCTATTGGATTGTTGGAAGATGGCCGTTGCTAACAAAATGAAGGAAGATTGATGAATGGATGAAAGTAAGGTAGAAATGAGCCACCCAATGATAACCCCTCCCGAAAGGCATTCAATGTGACCAGAAATGAAGAAAAGTCATTTGGAGGGGGCAGGGAGGTTTATGGGATTTGATAAAAGATTATTAACTCAACAAATTACTTTGAACAAAATAAAGTGCACAGATAAACCTTTTGTAACATTTTAAATATAAAAATAAGAAGAGTACATTTTAATTTCATGGCAACCTTTATGTTTTTTATTTACTTTACATCAATATTTTCCAACTTGATTTCTGTTTGTGTTTGAAAACTCAATGATGAATTTGAAAACATCTTAGGTATTACTTGTTTTATGATGTGTGACATTTTTACATAAATACTAATAACGAAAATACAAATGAAATAGTTAGATATTAGTAAAATTGCTAAATGTAATGCCATTTTACATTTAATATCTATCTGTCTGTCTGTCTGTCTGTCTGTCTATCACTTTTAATATAACGACAAAGTATGTTTATGGAATTTATGATTTACTTAAACCCCGACTTGAAATGTATGAAACAGATCTCATTCAAGTAGATTAATTTTCTTCCTTTACATGAAACAAAGCTTCAAAAAAATTCAGAAGAACCTATCTAATATGCAGGGTAGGGATACACCCAATATTCGACTGCCAAAAATTATTGGTCGAAAATGGCATTTTTGGTTTTTGTCTGAAAATATGAGTTGAACTAAGCCAATGCTTTTTTGGATGCAGAAAGCACTGCACAACTCATTAATTTCAATGGTTTGCAATGTGCAATGGCAAAAGAGCAGCGACTATGACTACGATCGACTATGATCAACACAGCCCAATCTTCGCCGTGTGGAGCATGAACTGCTTATGCTCACCGAAAAAGCAAAGTCCACTTCAATAACGCACCAACTGGACATTTCTATGTAGTATACTTGTTCCTGCTGCTAGCAATAGAGCTGCTGTGCAGTGCTGTCATGGCAATGTTGGTAAACTGACGCCTCTCGACCCGGTCACTGTCAATAACATTTTTTATGTCAATAAAGTGCGGTTCTTGTATTAGCTTGTGTTTTGTAAAAAATCTGTATAATTTTAAAGTTAAGTTACATTTTAAAAAGTATTACAAAATTACTTTATTTAATAAAATAATAATTAATTATTAAAAAGCATTTTTCAGTTTCAGTTTTCAGCCAAGAGCATCCAGAATTTTCGGTTTCAGACTATTTTTATATCGGTGCATTCCTTATGTATAGTAAATGCTATCTGACAATACTGGAGAGTAAAGCACAGACTTCAGCCAGTGTTTCATTAGGGAGCAGTAAGAGAAGTGCTGAACCTGATGGAAAGGGTCTTTCCTCATGTTTCGGCTTGCCAAAGGCTCATCAAATGGGAAAACTACCGAATAGTTTTTGGCATAGGACTCGTGACTTCGCTCTCTGATCCAGCGGTTGTTGTTGGTCAGCGAATGGTGGAAGCGCCTGAGATGAAATGAAAAAGCAGATGAAATGACACACACAAGTTTGAAGGCTCATTCAGGAATGAATGGACAGTGAGTTCGGGGTTTGCTGCCCTCAGTGAATGTGCCTGACCTTCATAATACCTCCATCTGACATTTTGAGCTGCTGTCATGAAGATCCTTACACAGACGTGACCAAAAACTGCACTAAAGCTCAATGCATTGTTTGTAGTATTTAAAATGTAAAAAGTATTAAAGTATTTAAAATGCATGGGCTGCATAGTGTTGACTGTATATTAAAAAAAAAAAAAAATAATAATAATAATAATAAATAACAACAACAATGATTTAAATGGCAACTAAAACTTTAATACTAATATTTATTTATATATTATATGTTAATTTCTTAATTTTCAAATGGTAAACTATAAAGATCCTAAAATAAAAAAATATATACTGTAAAATGAAAAAATAAAGAAATAAGTTTAGCATTTTATAACAGCAAATAATAATACTTTTTTTGTTTTTGTTATTATTATTATTACTACCACATTTATTTTTAATTTACAGTAAATTTATAATACAGTAATTTACACTTTTTAAAAAATAATTTGTTACATTTATACATTTTTCTGGACACTCAAAGTGCTTTATATGTTTAGGAGGAATTTTCTCAATCACCACCAAAACATTAAAATATAAAAAAATACAACTCTATTGTAAAATAAATTAAATTTACTGAGCATTTTGGAATAATATATTTTATTTTATTCAAATTTACAACTGTAATGTTCATGCAAACACAAAACCCTCATGCTTTTACTCAGATTTTACTTCACTGACACACTGTAAAAAGATTGCTCTTAATTTGTTTTTGTTGAATCAAATTTACTTTTCTAGTCATCTTAACTTACATGAGTCAAACTGACTAAAAATATTAAGTTAAACTTTGTATAACAAAAAAAATTTGTTGAAACCTGATTAACTTATTAAAATAAGATAAAGCAACATCCAAACATTTGTTGTCTTGTCATTTTTTACCGTGCAACAGCTGTTTTCCAAGTGCTTCTCATGACAAGTTTGGAAAGATGGCTGGCACAATACATTCCCAATTGCACATGATATGTGAGCAGATGAAACCAACACAGCGCCACACTTCACAACTCAATAAATCTTTCAGAACTGCCTATGACTCACTGAACTGCAAGTAATTATGTTTCACATCCAACCCAAAATGTTAAAATTACAATTTCCAGACTGCTCCATCTAAGGAATATCACATTTGCTCACAATAAACGTACCTGATATCATATCCATACATGTCTTTCTCTGGACGGCCGTGAATGATCCAGTGAGCCAGCTCTTTTCCACATCCTCCCCCCAACATCATACCTGCCAATCAAATCACACAGTACACGTCAGTCAACTTTATCCCAAAATCAGTCAAACTAGTGTACAAACCCTAAACACCCCATCACAGCATTTAACAGGCTACAAAGCACCTTTGACTGACAGCTGTCAATAAATTCATCCTCAACCTCACTCTCTGTCAGACTGTATCAATCTTAAGCCAACAGGAGAAGAATAATGAACGTAAAAGGAGAAAAAAAATCAAGGAGGTAAGAAGGACATTGTGAAGTTAGAGATGTATTAAGGGGGAGCGAAAGGAATGGGCGACAGGATCTTGGATTGTAAGAGTTGTACCAAAGCACCCATAGAGATGTTGCCGTGTCTCTAAAGGCTTTTTGCCTCATTAGCTGGCTGATGACTTCATTAGCATTAGCCAGCAACCACAGAGGCGCTGAGTAATGGCCAGCTTGAATCCATGCGGAGTCACTGCTTTATCTCTTACACACACCACCTCCCACATTCGGTTTCTGGAGATCACATCACATAGTAGAGAAATGCTAAGATGTGGAGGATGAGAAGGATTTAAGCACTGCTTTAAAAAACAAAAAAACTACAATCAAGGCCCTAATGTAGAGTAGAGATCAAAGTTAGAAAACTATCTATAAAGACTTACTTTATTTTTAGAAAAAATTTAATCTTCATCACTCAAAAATTTATGATAAGCCATGCTAGGACAACACAAAATGCACTTAAGCAAATACTCTTTTTTTTTTTTTTTGAAAGATGGCATTTTAAAAACAGCAATAACTGTGTAAAGCCGGTCACAAAAACAAATTACAGTTGAACTTTAGTTTTTGTTGAAAGTGAAATGTTAAATACATTTTAGCTATAGTGAAAAGTTTACAAATATTTCAGTATTTAAATAATAAAACTATAGGTATACTGATTAGACTACTGAAAACCCTGCTTACATATGATCCTTTCAATATTTGAAGCACTTTTTTTGAAGTACCTATTCAAAGACATGGCCATTTTCAAGGATTTTAAAGTAGTTAGATTTCAAAACGTCAAATTATAAGCACTTTAAGCCCATTGACTACATACCATGAAGAAAATGAATAGCTGTTAATTCTGTCATGATGCACAAATGCTGGAGAAGGCTTCAGTTCTAGAGATGCGTTTATGAAAATATTAAGATTTTAACCTTGTAAAGCCTGACACACAAGGATCAGAAAAAAATAATTTTTGAATTTAATGAAATTTACAAGTTATGTGATTGAAAGAGCAAAAGGAAGGGATAAGAAACAAAAATCACCTATGACACTCTGCCAGTGTTTTGCACAGGATCTATTCGCACAATCAGAGCACACTTACATCAATGTAGTTGTTTTTGTGAAAGATTAAACCGAACTCTTATATAAAAAAAAGTTAATTTAAACCTTGTGTGGTCTTAGACATCAGTTTATTCTGTTTGTCAAAAATGACCCGCATCCAACAAACCCCTAAAATAAAGCAGCTAAATTTAATTTCAAATCTATTTTGCATGAAAAAAATAACGTAATGCCTCACAAACCCTGTGAATGTCAAGGTTTTTCCTCGTCGGTGTGCAATATTTCATCAATATTTAATTAGTCGGCACCACTGATTTTTAACTACAGTAAAGGTTTATATTTTCTAAAGGTACCTGCATAGTTGTAAAATGCTTTTAGGAATACAGTATTCCCACTTTAACCCATTTCTGCAGTACGCACACACACACAAAAAAGCTTCCTGCAAGTTCTAGGAACTGTGAATCATTCATCCAAAAATTATGTTAGCGTGCTTTTTTTTGTGTATCATAGAATGAGTTAAAATGATGCTGCTTACTTTTGATTTGGTTGGTTGTTTATTTTGTAGTTAAAAGTATTTTTTCCTTCTTCCTCCTTTCATACACTTTAAACATTACATTGGTGCCAAAACCCAGGAGGAACATGCCATTAAATAACCCTCGATGCTGAGAGGAGTATTACGGTGCCCAGAATGATGGCACCACATGTAGCTTTTCACTGTGTTGATGCTGGGCGGGACAGAGAGTCTCTCACTGTCTGTCGGATTGAAGAGCAGCTGTCATCTGCAAGAGGTTAAGAGGAGTTGCCGGTGTTTGCCATAAGTCAGAGATTTTAATGGAGGAGCAGGCTGAGCAAGAAAAAAATGAGGCTCACTGCAAGACACTCAAAGGTGGAGGAGCGTGTTAGGCACCAAAGGGCTGACCATATGGAAGGTGGAGGAGTCAAGCCATCCATGGAGAAGTATCGGGTACTGCTACAGTACATGGCATCCTCTCTCAGTGGGTGGAGGACCAATTTTGTTATGGAGCAGGATTTTATGTTCCTCTCTCAACCCAACAGTCTTTACTCTAAGGTGCTGCAGCCGTCTTAACTAGCCCTGCACCACGTCCCTGAAACGGGATAGAGTCTCTAATATTGGAAATTTTAAAGAATGTCTCAATTCTTTTCTTCATTCAAATAAAAATCAAAGGAGTAATGGCGTACACCTTTGATTAATATTGTGTGGACATAAACAGAAGAAAAGAGGTCATACTATGGCAAGCCATTTTGACTTAAGTTCATTTTTTAGGATATGAATTCTTGATATCAACTATTCAATTCTTGGACTTTTCAGCACATCAGGCAATGTAGTTACATGTCAACACGCGTCTCTGAAACCAAGCAGAGTGGACATGCTGTTTTTCTTGTTTAAAAATCTTTATCAATTATAGTATGTATGTTGAAATACGACCAAAAGATAAAAGTAACTGGACCCTGTTTCAAGTGTTTTTATTTTCCAGATTGTTCTAGATCAGAGTTTCTTAATTATTTTTCACTAAGGGCCAAATTCTGCCAACAACACAAAGCCAAGGGCCACCGATCAGTATTAACCACAATGTTTACCCTGCAACACTACAGATTGCTCATGGTTCAGTTCATATTATAGTTTTAGGCTCACAGCTTTGGTACACTTCAGTAAATAACAGGACACTGTCAAAAAAAATTTAAATCACAAGCAAAAGCACAAATGAATACAATATAACAAAGATACTACTAAAATAAACAATGCTGAATAATATAATCTTATATAACACTACATAACCTACTGTATAAAAACTTTACTGTGTGAATGAAAGATTAAACATTATTGTGGTAACAACAGCTATTCAGTCAAGAGCAGAGAGTGATTATCTTTTTTTGTTGACAGCGCTGAATACTGAACATTGACCGCAGGAATAAGATGTGCTCACTTTAAGACAGGGGGCTGCTATTTATTTTGTTTGTTATGTCTTTTCTTTTCACTTTCAGAAGTTGTAGTGATGCTTTCTTTTCCCTGAAATAACGCGAATTATATGTTGGTTATAATTATTTTATTTCAATATTGTATCACATATTGAAGTTTTCTTTCTCAATATAGTATAGCCCTGCAAATCAACCAACTAGATTGCAATGATATCTGATATCAGCAAACTGTTGCAAATTTGTGAACCAAATAAATCAGAACAGTCCATAGGTGGTGTGGCTTAGCCAAAAAAAAATCCTCGATAGTCGGCACTGATGGATTAGTGGTTAGAGCGTCGACACATGCACTCCGGTACTCACGGCGACCCGAGTTCGATTCCCTCCTCGAGATCCTATGATGATCCTTCCCCTCTCTCTGCTCCCTACACTTTCCAGTCAATTCTCTCTACTTTCCTATCAATTAAAGGTGAAAACCCTGAAAAAATTAATTTAAAAAATCCTCGATGAAGAACAATATCAATATCTGCTCAAAATCGACATGCTCAGAAGTAAAGATACGAGAGCTGTCACTGGGACAGTACCTTTTTTTTAAGGTTCAAATATGTACAGCAGGTAGTAATATGCACCTTTAAGAAACCAATTAGAACCATTTTGGTACAAACGTCTACATTTTGAAAAGGTACCACCTCAGCCACATTTATTTCTATAAAAGTGCATTTAAACTTTGGTCTGTGTTACGCTACAACTGAACCATTTAGGCAGAAGGAAAGTTAACATGAGTTAATGCTACCAAGTGGATAGAATTTCCTGTCTATCTTTTGCTCTCAGAACACACACACACACACACACACACACACACGCACACACACGCACACACACAGACACACCTTTGTTCATCAAAGCAGCGACCGAATCACTAACGGTATTTCTGAAAATGTCAGGGGAGGTGAGAAAGAAAACATGGGGGAATAAAATGAAAGAGAGAAGGAGGCTGAGAGAGAAGGAAGCTTCAGAGCGTACATGAGACATGAGGATCACATAAACGTGTAGGTGCCTGAGAGTACACGGTTCTGTTTAAAAATCTACCATACTGTAGGTAGCAGACTTTCTAAGGTCCTGTTTCCAACTGATATTAATGTGCTTTTAAGCAATCCGATTACAAGTGGTTAAACCATTATTACAATTCTGGGCAACCACATACTATCTAAAAAAATCACTTAAAGAATGCATGTATCTAATATAAATGAAAGTGTGCTACTGTACAATTCCCATGATGTCACAATCTGATATCAGCTCTATTTCCTTACAGTGCATTGTTTGACGAGGAAGTCTTTTTTTTTAGTAGATTAGTGCATATTTATTAAATTCCAACATGCACTCATGAGTGTAAACAATGTGCACACAAACAGTTGTATGTATACACATGCAGTAGTCAACATTTTAATATTCAAAGTTGTCCTAAAACTATTAAACAACACCCATTCTTGTCTTAGGACAATTTTGACAAACTTTTTGATTCACTTGTTGACTACTGTAAATACATTGTAAAATATGCTGGTTTGCCATAACCCATAGTTGTGACAAATATGGACAAACCCAACATTAGGTTAATTTTTTCTAATTAAATTCAAATGACACTTTTGGGTTTGTCCATGTCTGATCCAACATTGGGTTACGACAACCCAGCATTTATTTATTTTTTTATAAATTTATTTATTTTTTACTCCAATTTATTGTTGAAATCTAACCATTTAAATGCAGTTGTAATAAAAATGTGATGTCCTGACCGATGTCATACATACACAGAACTAAGGATGCACAAATACAGATACTGTATATAAACAACTTTTAATATAAACTACTCAAGAAGTCTAAACACATTTTTAAAGTGAATGTTCAATCAACTGCTTTAATCCAAATAATTTGCATATCATTGTGCATATTTTGTTTGCATGGTTAATTTGCTTTGAACTATAAAACTTAAATTCCACTTAATAATTTATGTATATTGAAAATCGGTTTTGGATGAAACCAAAAATGCATTTTCAAATGAATATTTTAAAGCATCACTATTAAAAACCACTGAATTGATATTATGTTTTTCACCTATTATATAGTATGAAAGCTGGTCTATTTGAACGTAAAGAGAGCCTGTGTGTTTTCTCTCCAGAAGACAGTGGAAGTCAGCAATCACATGAGCGATGGGCAACCATCTGCCACAGATTAACGTGTTCTCTTAGCCACACACACACACACACACACACACACACACACACACACACACACACACACACACACACACACACACACTAACAGTCCTGCCATTTGGCCAGTCATCTTAAAATCTTCAGGACCACTTCCACATTATTTCCCATCAGAAATCAATGATGCAATGGTAAAACTGAACAAGAGTATAGAGAGAGAAGGGACAACAAGAATAAAAACAATCGAGGAGACCTGAAGGAAGCAGCAGGGAAGGACGACATCACCGTGGTCATGCATACTGATGGACACACACACACACACACACACACACACACGCACACGCACACACACACACACACACGTAATGATATGCCACATCTCTGATGCAATCACACCCAAGGAGAATCCCTGATCACCATATTAGGCTGTAAATACTCATTTTAAACACCTCTCACTGCCGTTTTTGACATTCATATGCTGAGTGTTTCTATATTAAAATGCGCTTGTTTTTCTTCAAGAGCAAAAGATGTTTAATTAATCACATTTCAATTGCTCCTTCCAAGATTGAATGGTTTATCTAGGACAATATAATGGTTTGTCCTTAAATTAATGTATTTAATCCACTCTCATTTAAATACTCATAACCTGCGTGGATAGACTTTTAAACATTTCTTCGTCTAGACGCTGAGAGCATTGTTTTAGACCTCATTGACATTGGATTCCGCAAAACATCTTACTTTTTTTTTCAAAAAAAAAAAAAAAAAAAAAAAAAAAAGATTTGGAATGAGCAGCCGTGTCCAAATTTTGCATATCAAATAACATAACCAATCAGAGACTCTTGTACTCCCTTTTGTTCCAGGAAGTGAGTTTTACATGCTGAGGTCAGGAATCGATGTGTCATAAAAATACAAGCATGCATCTAATATCTGAATGTGATTCCTATGGCTGTGTATTTTGATCCGTTCACACGATCACGCCCCCGTTCGTCCGTCAGCATGTCTGAAGCCCGCAAGGTGACCCGGCCCAAGCTGAGCACAATCAGCATTACTCCGGGACGGACTGAGTTTCATCTGACCTTCAAAATCACAGGCCATCTGCGTCCAAAAATACCACCTCGATGTGCTTTCAAGTGCTTTTTAATCTCGCGCTCTGATAAAGCATAATTACATTCTGGGCCACATGGATGAAGCACAAATATGGTTAATTGAATTATGAAATGTAGTTAAAACAATCACAGGCATAGGGCTGAAGTGATTAGCTGTCATTGTCAACAATGGCGATAATAAGAAACAAGCATTGCCAGCAAATTGTCAAACGTGACCCTGGTTTACAAAACCTTAAGTGTTAATTGATTTACATTGAGATTTATACATTGCATGCAATTGGAATAATTTCTGAATAAAAGCTTTGTATTGATGAAGAATTCGTTAGAATAGGACAATATTTGACAGAGATCAGACACACTATTTGAAAATCTGTAATCTGCAGGTTAAAAAAAATGTCTATACTGAGAAAATCGCCTTTAAAAGTTTCCTAAATTAAGTGCTTATCAAAGCACATTACTAATAATCCAAAATTCAGTTTATATATACACATTTACAGTTATGAAATACCAACTTTACTTCATATTCTAATGATTTTTGGCATAAAAGAAAAATCTATCGTGTTGACCCATTCAGTGTATTTTTGTCTATAGATAATATACCCGTGCAACTTTTTTGTGTGCTTCAGGCTCACAAATAAGATCTTGTATGAGACTCACACAAAACCATTTTTTAACTGAATTTTACAAATAAGGTTTCCATTGATGTATAATTTGTTAGGATAGGATAATATATGTCCGAGACAAAACTATTTGAATATCTGGAATATGAGGGTAAAAAAAGAAATGATCTACATTCTAAAAATAAAAAACTAAAAATTATGCTTTCAAGCTTTTTAAATTAAGTGCTTAGCAATGTATGTTACAATCAAAAATGTACTTTTCTCAAATGAATATTCTAATGATTTTGGCATAAAAGAAAATTCAATCATCTTGAGCCATACAATGTATTTTTGTCTATCATCAAAAATATAACTGGTTTTTAGGGCCAGTAAAAAAATAGCTTCATTGATGCATCAAGACTCTTTCTCTAATGATTCTGAATCAATTCTCAAAAGTTCAGAATCAATTCTGAAATCAAATTAGATTGCAACCTTGCGGGCCTGGAAGCCTAGTTGGAAACAGAAAAATAATGAGCATTGACAGATGGATGTACATATGCTTCTAAATTTGCTTCATTTGGATAAAGATTGTCAAACTTCAGAATTTTAAAGACATGGCGGGACAAGTCCAGTGTGTGACGGGTTCAGGAGGTTTTTCAAAATTCCTGCCGCAACCCAAAACGAAACCTAGAGTTATACACATGGAACAGTGCTCCGCTTCTCATCCAGTGTGCAACCGGCTTTAGAATCTCTAAAGAATGCGTACAGGGAGGCATTAATGTGATGCATGGACACTGACTTTTAACAGAATAGCATCATACGTCACCATTACGGCAAGATAAGTGGAAACTCATGGCTTGGATTCTGCAAATGCAAACTGTAAACGAAAGTGAACTACTGTATAGTGTTGCAAACGAATGAAGCATTGTGGGCTATGTTTTGAAGCTAGTTCTTTCAATATAATTTCCATATATATATATATATATATATATATATACATATATATATATATATATATATATTAGATTTGTTTTGCTTTGAATACATTTAATTGTTAAAAGGTTATAAAACAAACTAGTGTTGTAATGATACTGGAATTAGGTGTCAATTTGAAAAAAAAATTTTGATTCCTGATTAAAAAAAAAAAAAGTACATTTCCCGCGACGCGATCTTGAAATGCTTCAGTGTTTACACTTAGTGAAGAGCGGTGAACTGGTGACCTTCATGACCAATCACAGTCATTTCTGTTGAGCATGTAAACACAATGGCCAATCAGCGGTGTTAAACAGCACTCAAAGATTAGTGGAAAATGGACGTTTTTTAAATTTCAGTACCGATTGGTACCAAATTTCAGGTATCGCGAGAACGCTAAAACAAACTAAAACTATTTAATGCTTTCTTTTTTGGAATAAGAACGTTTTGTTCTTTACAATTGCTCTTTGTAATACAGTGTTTCAATGCTATGTTCACAACTTGTTCATCCAGAAAAATAACTCATATAACTCTAACAATCATAAACTAAAGCATAGAAACTTCAATTCTGGTTAAAACATCAAGTTGAAAAGACGTATACACAGCGGAAGAAATATGTAAAAATGTAGGTCAAGAATTGTTTCGGAATGGGTTTAGAAATCACAATTGGATTAGATTACGATGTCCCTAAAGATTTTCACCTCTAGTACCGACATTAAATGGAGAAATAATCAATGATTACCCAAAAAATCCCTCCAAAATTGATTTGATCATTCCATTCAAATCAAGCAATGCCACCATCCATAACAGTCATTAGAGAAGGATTGTGCATTGCACAGGTAGAGATGGATGCGATTGAGTAGGAGTAGAGAGTGAATTTTGCATGTGAACTCTGCAGGGTTTCAGGGTTAAATAATTCATTTGCCAATGGTCATCTCTGGAAGTGAAAGATGTGTGCGCCAGTTGTTTAACCTGCAAAAATCTAAAGCTGAAATTATGGGCATTGAGGGGATGTTTGGTCAGGCCCATAAGGAAAACAGCTCATAAATCATAATATATTAGATTTTATTTTTATTTTCCAAAATGTTAAAAGGTTTTCTGTGGGGGTTATGCTTAGGGTTAGAAGATAGAATATGTGATCAGCTCAGCATAAAATCCATTACGCCTATGGGAAGAAATAAAATATGTAATGTATTTGTGTGTGTGTGTGTGTGTGTGTGTGTGTGTGTGTGTGTGTGTGTGTGTGTGTATGTGTGTGTGTGTGTGTTTGTGCGTGCGTGCGTGCAAGCTCCTCAACCAACCTGCACTGTTGAAGCCACATCCAAGGAAAAAGCCTCTCACCTCCGGAGCTTCACCCATAAGAGGTTTGTGATCTGCAGTGAAGGATTCTGGAGGGGATTAACAACAAAAAAAAAAATGTACATATATAATCTGCTTTCCATCTAGTGTTTATCATTTTCATTAGTTTCTGCCAACAAGTTTTTTTTTTTTTCACAGAGGAAAAACGAGGCAGTAACTAAATCAAAACCTGAGGTAAATCATAACATAACTCCCCACATCTCTCTCAATGCTAGACACCGCATGCATGTCTTCAGCAAATCCTGACAGGAAGTTTTTGAATGCCAAAAGAGGGTTTGCGCTGCCAAACGCCATTAGCAGATCTGGCCCTTGACCAGATTTGTATCCACTTTATCCTACTCCGTTTCTAACCAAAAGTAGAGGGGAACATTTTTTTAAAAGATTAATGTGGCATGATAGCATACTTCAACATTCTCAATGCAAAATTCTTTAGTCCTTTAGTTTTAGAATAGTGAGGTTTTTCATGTTTTTTTTTTTGATCCAAAGTACACCAAAAACAGTCAATTAATAGATAAAATGTCGGATTTCTATTGAAATATACTTTCAAATGTGGTTAATTCCTGTGATTTCAAAGCTAAATTACTACTCCAGTGATATGACCCTTTAGAAATCATTGTACTATGCCTATTTGCTGCTCCACCTGTTTTTTTTTATTATTATTTTGAAAACAGCTAAGTAGACTTTTGGGGCCTTTTTTTGAGGAATAGAAAGTTCAGAACAGAACATCTTTCTAATCACCAAAAATCCCTGAAAATAAACTCTCAACTGTTAATACATAACAACAACAATAATGTTAATTGGAGGAAGAAGAAGAAGAAGAAGAAGAAGAAGAAGAAGAAGAAGAAAGAAGAAGAAGAAGAAGAAGAATATTAGAATGATTTTGTGACTGGAAAAATGAGGCTCGGCTTTGAAATCACAGGAATAAATGACATTTTTAAATATATTCAAATCCTAAAACTAAATGTTTTAGATTTTTGAATGGTATAGTGCATGTTTGTACATGTTTTGTCCTTGATTTATGAGACATGAATACACAATAGTTAGCCTTTTTATAAATTCTACAAATTACATGACAACTTTAAGGGGTTATTAACTTCTATTTACATTTATGCATACCAAGATTTTTCAGCATATGCTTTAAGATAAAAACCTGCCCAGTTAAGATATAACCACATAAGGCATTAGCTAGTGTTAGGTACTGTTTCCTCAATTTTCAAGGTTGAAGAGAATAATTTATGAAAGGCTGCTTTAATTATTAGAAAATAGTGATGGTTCACTTGCTCAAAGTCTTAGTGGTTTTTAGTTGTTTTGTGGTGTTTGGCTCTACAGGCCAATTGAAGTAACTGAAATCCTTTGGTAAAATGCTATAATTTTCCCTGAATATAACTGCATAAATTAAAACATTCCTCAGCCAATCAGAAACAAGCATTCAACAGCATATATTCATTTAGAGAAAAGAAAGATTCAATTATATCAGTTGTAACCTGAACTACTATCGTGTGCCAAATTTACACCACATTATGTTCTTAATGTAAGGAAACTCAAATAACATTACAAAGTGCCCTTCAAGAAAATCATAATAGCTCCGACAGTTTGTAACCCAGCTCTTTATACAGCACAAAAGCCAAGAAAATAAGTGTTAGAGGTGGGAAACTGTTCTAACACGAGGGTCAGATCAGATCTTTCTGAAAGGCTGTTTGAAAATGCAACGCTGCTGAGCGCTCACTTAATGGTCCATTCGTAACGGTCAAAGCTTTCAGTACTAGATATTGCAGTATGACCCACAAACGCATCGAAAACAGAGAGAAATGCAAAGGCGGATTGTGTGTGAGGAAAAACAGAGGCCATGAGTGCAAGAGATTGAGAGGTGAGACAGAGAAGAGAGACGGAGGAAAAAAAGACACACCTTTTCCATTACTCCACATGAGAAAGTGTTTTCCTGAGCATCATTTGCTCTTTGTGAGAGCGAAAGGAAAGGGTAAGGTTGCAGCTATATTTTATTTATCCATCTTACTCTGCTCCATTTTACTCATACATCACCACACACCGACAGCGATCACCTCCAAGAAATGACCAAATGGCTTTGACTGGATCATCAAAGCCGCTCTGAATCACCTTGTAGAGTCAAACGCATCTTCAGTATCGCTCAACAAAACACAGACGGCAAACCAAGACTTTAGAGCAGGAGAAACAGAAAAACATGATCCAGTTTGATCAAACCCTGCTAACTCAAACTGTAACACAGTCAAGTTCTTGAAAATATGTTTTTAAATATTAAAGGTCCTGTGAAGTGCTTTGAAATGTACATTTTTATTTGATGTTTGACGTAATCTCAACCGAAATATGAAGAGAGGGTGGGACATAGTGTAGCTCCTCCACTTTAAAAAAAAACAGCCAATAGTGTTTTGTTTTCTCACAGCTCTGCCAGTGAGAGTGGTTGAGCACAAGCGCATCAAATGTGAAGCGTCTTGAAGAAGGCGGGGCATGTCAGATACTAGAGAGCTTTTGATTGGTCACGATTTGATGAGAAGTATGAGGTGACGTGAATAAAACCATTGATCCATTTAGGCGGAAGTGACAAACTACAAGCTTTACATGTTTATATCAGTTTTATATCTAAACGTGAATTTTGTTACTGTTTTGGAGCACACTAGCTTATAGATATCCTAAAAACTAACAATACTGATACTAACATGATATTTATTGATGATTTTATTTGAATTTTATGGGACCTTTAAAAATAGGAATTCACTCAGTGATAATGCTGATGAAAATTATTTGTTTTAGACTATTTCTAATTTTAGATTAATTATTTCCTTATTAATTTGAGAATGATGAAGAACATCTTGTGCCTGTTAAAGCAGATCCCATCCCCCCTTGCTCTCTCCAACTTCCTGCTACTGTCCTATTGCGATGAAGGGAAAATTCTGTTAAAGTTTGGTTGACGCACTCATCAAGACTTGAAACCACCTACTAGTGATTTCATTCATTTGAACAGTATATTTACTAAATACCAATTGTAAGAAATGAATCCTAAAATAAAACATTATTCATATACTACATAAAAATGCTAATCTAGAATAGCAGGAATAACAGTGTTGCCTTGGAGTCAAATCTTGCAAGAATTTATCGATTTCATTTAGCATACAGTTATACATTGTATAATTTTTAAAAATGCTACAAAATGCAATACCTTGTAAAATAGCATTTAAGGCTGTTTAATACTTTTTAAGGGCCATAAATTTCTCTAAATTGACTCATCAGCATTTAATACTTTTTAAGACCCAGCGGACACCGTTTCATGAGCTGCACACTTATATGATAGAAGGCAGTATTTGCTAAATCCCATCCTTGAACAAATCCCAATCCTTTCTGTATGAATTTTTAATGCAGTTGAATATTGCTTTTACTGAATTCAAGTACATCCAACTTGATAAAACTGTTCCCTAAATTAACTCAAAAAAATTTTTTTTTGCTTGTTCAAACTACTTATTTAAAATGAGCTGAAACAACAATTCTTGAGATTTCATTGGGACAACTTAATTTTTTTTATGTTCAATCCACATAAATTTGTTAAAAGTGTTAAGTTAACTTAATTGATTTAAGTTGGGTCAACATGAATGAATTCCCTGCATTTTTTAAACTGCATTCTGTTTTTTTTAGCTTTGCTGATTAAGAATCTGAGATTTATGCAAATTATCACTCTTAAAAAAGCTGGGATGTTTTGACCCAAATTTGGGTAAAATATAGACAAACAAAACCCAGAATTTAACCCAATGGTTGAGTTTGTCCATGCACTGTAAATAATTCTGGGTTCCACAAAATTCCTTCATGTTGTCCCAACACAAATCGATCAAGTTAACTGAATCATTTTTAACAAATTTAAGTGGGCTGAAAATAAACAACAACATAATAATTGTGTTATTTCAACTCATTTTAAATAGGTAGTTTGAACAAGCAGCAAAAGTAATTTTTTGAGTGTATTTAACCCAGAATGTGGGATGTATGGTGTATTTTATTAATATATTGAACAGGTCAACCTAAATAAATTTTTTGCTTGATTTTCGATAATCTACTGATCATTAAAACAATATAAAATGTTTCAGATTCAGATAGTTAAATCAGGAAGGTGGAATCTTCGTCTAATTTTTGTGTCAGGAAAAACCCTGTATTATAAAGCTAATCAGCTAAATATGCAAAAAGTTCCCAAATTTCTATGTCATCAGCAAAAAACAATTGCCTCGGCTGTACTGATGTTTAACAGAACACAGTTAATGGAGTCATTTTCCCGGTGTTTAGTGGATTGATGTCAACGTTTAGAACATTTTGACGCAGTAAACACTTCAGAAGCGATGTTTATTTTAAAATCATGTCAAACACCACTGGACGGGTGACCCTCAATCAGCTAATTCTGATTTTCAAGTGTACTTCTTGACTAAAACGGATGCAGTTAATGACCACCGCCGGTCACACCAAAAAGCATAATTATCATTATAATTATCAAAGTCCAGTGACAGCAGATCTGAATTATACATATGCTCAACATCTCATTTTTAACATCTGATGAGTGGGTGAATGGAGAGGCTGATAGCACTTTACTAAAATGATTTGAGGAGCGCTCATCCACTGACCCGAAACCGTCTGCAAGTGACCGACAGCCACTACAGTGTGTTAGCGGCATTTCACACCTGTCAGCTTTTATTACAGCCAGTAAAGGTTGACTGAATCTCTGGGGAGAGCCAAGGCACTGACTGATTAGCCAATCAGACCGCAGTGTCATTTGATTGACAGTCTAGTTAGCCAAGCACTTGCTGAGATTGACTGACAGATTAAACCCGCTGTCACACATTCTGTGTGATCTGCTGATGAAGTTACCAGCAATGACTGCAGAGACATACCATTAATCATATATCTATATCATGTACTTTGATTGCTGAATGAAAGACTCTTATGAGCAAGAAATAATTAAAAAACAATCTATGAGAAAAAAAGATCCAAATTATTTCCAAACAGGTGACTCTTACACTGTAAAAAATGCAGGGTTCTACACAACTCATTCATGTTGTCCTAACACAAATCAATTAAGTTAGCTTGACAAACTTAAGAGGATTGAACATAAAACGATTAAGTTGTCCCAACAAAAAAAATCTCAAGGACGGTGTTGTTTCATTTCAGTTTAAATAAGTAGTTTAATAACTAGCGGCAAATGAATTTTTTTGAGTGTATGAGGTGGTTCAAAATCGCAGTGTGACAAATGTAGTTTGACTCCTGAATGGATTCCTAAATACACTGATGAGTTGCTCCTTTTAAATGATTTATAGACATTCAGGGAGAATAATAAATGTAATTTAATTCTCAAACAGACGACTCTTATAAATGCATTCTTTATAGTGATTTATAAAGAAAAATAAGGATGAACAATGGTTCAATCTATTGATTTAAAAACAAGAGCATTAAAACGTAGTCTAACTGATTTCAGAACAAAATGCTACTTTCTTTCAAATGATTTAATTCAATTCCCAAACAGTCATTCAAAAACACATTTGATTCCCACAGAGATAACTCTTATGAGCCAGATATTTTTTGCTAATTCAAAAACATGCAGCATGAAAAATGTCACTTGGTCCCTGAACAGATTATTATTACAAAGTAGTTCTTTTCAGTGACTTAGAAACATATATTGTAGCTATGTAGTTTGATTCCTAAAAGAATTACTCTAATGAGCCATTATCTTTTTAGCAATTAAGTCTAAAAAATTGGTTTGATTCATGAAGACATGTGACTTATTAAAACAGGTTCTTTTTAATCAGTTAAATACTTCTAACATCACTGGTGTAATTTGATTCCCCAGCAAGAGACTGTTACTTTTACTCCTAGGAGTCAGTTATACTTCATAGTGGTTTGTAAACATGCAGTGTGAAGAATGCAGTAATTCAATATTTAGTCATTCAAAAACACCTAACAGCTTTTTCAGTGATTCAGAAAAAGATAATGATTCAGAAACATATAATATAGCTAAATGTAGCCTTATTCCTGAATATATATTATATTAATATATTCCTTATGTATTTGCTGCATTTGTCTGCAGTGTGTGTTTATGTGCAGTACCTGGACCGCAGACAGTAGATTTGATTCCAGTTTGCTCCAGAGCAGGAACTCTGTTGACGGCGCCGTCAATGTGCTGCATAAAAACATCCCAATCCAGATCAAACAAGCTGAAGGCAAATTTATCAGACACCTGCAGGTTACAAAACAAACACACATTTATACTCATGCATAACATGAGCTAATGTACAATAAATCCAACAGTACATCTATGAATCAGTACATCTATAATTCGAATTAAGCTGCTGATGACCAAATTACCTTTCATTAAACCCTGCCTTAAAAACATCCCTTCCAACCCAAACAAAACAAACAAACGAAAAACCCTTAAAAGGCACAGTATGAGTATTCACAAAAAAAACAAAGGCGTAGTTTGGTGATGCTGTGACTAAGTGTGGAATCATGGGAGTTGTGGTCTTCGTTACATCCTACAGGACTCCTGCAGAAATCATGTTCATGAATTGGCTAAAATATTGAAGACTTGTGGTAGGATGAAGTCTAGTAAGGTCCCAATCACACTGAACACATTTGTTTGCAAAGAGAAGATGAGCCTTTTTAAAATGATTTTATACTGACAGCGAGCTTTTTATGCACTTAGGGCATCTCGCATTCTAAGCACCTGCTGTGCCTTGTGTTTTGCTCTGTGTGCATGCAGTTAAAAAGTGAACTCTGTGCGGAAAAAGCACCTGACATCAAGCGTTTCAGCATCTAGACCATTGAAAGCGGTTGCCTAGCAACATAAAAAGCACAGCACACTGCTCTTTTCTAAAGTCAACAAAAAGACATAGTGGTGTTCCTTGCATTTCCAGAACTGAAAACAGTGTTTGATGTGATTGCTCCCTAAGGCTGAAATCAGTCGAAATGAGAACTCTAAAACAATTGCTGATGAGAAACCAGCGTGACGCAATTAAAAAGCAGCAAAGCTTTTATTATGCCACAGTCGACCGCTTCTTCTGGTCATGATCACATTTTATCATACTAAATACATTTTAAGGTTCTGTTATAATGTTGTTATAACACACAATAAAATGCACAACATATTAAAGCGTCTTTTGTGTTTCCGTTTTCTATTAAACCAAACCGAAAATCGAGGGTGTGTGACGTCATGAGCAGTCCTTTGCCATTGACTATTTCTCTTCATTTTAACATTTAGGATAACGTAAGTGCACAAGTCAGCAAAATATATAACACTGTTCTAGTTTATATATATATATAATTTTTTTTTTTATGAAAAAACTGTTTACATGCTGTGCATCGGATTAGAAATGTCTTGATTTTCTTTTTACTTGTTTTAACGAGTATTTTATAGCTTGAGTTTTTTTTATTGTTTAGACAATTTCAAATTATTTTGAGGCCCTTGGTTAACTTGTGCCTTAGGGTCTGTAAAGCAAATTAAATATTATTATAAAATAAATTAATAGATATATCTATGATAAATAAAATTCTATAAATAAAACTAATTATATACTAATAACTGTGAAATTTACAGCTAAAGATAATTACGCCAACAATTATGAGTTCATGAATAACTCCAGTATTCATTATGAAAACCAACATATAACGTTTTAAAATGTGCACCATGCCTAATAGGACCTGGTATATTTATTAAGTATGTTTAAACAATGCATTTTGGTGGAATATCTTGGCACTATAAAGAACTGCTTGTTCCATGACTACTTCTCAGTTTTGTAATTTTACTTAGGCAAAGTCCTCTCAGCTTGTCAGTCTTCTCTCACTGCCACAGGGGACTGTCAATGAACCCAAAACCGTGGGATGGAAAAAAGTAGCAGCAGACGGTGTGAGCAATCTGACAGCTGATGAAATGCTGATCGCAAAAAAATTGTGTTACTGGCCTGCAGTATAAAAATAAAAACTGTAGAAGCTGCATGTATGAGAGCAGGCTAGGCAGGCTTCATTAAGAGTTTCAACAAACACATTCCTCAAAATGTTCACACTTCACCAAGATATTGATCTGCGGTTTCATAGCATCACTGTTGCTTTGCAGTGGAAGTCTTAGGTGAAAGACAGGGAGCTTGATAAGAAAATTTGGCTACAAAAAGAAAACTGCAGGCTGGAGATAATGACTGTTTAGAAAATGTAGTCTAAATGTGGTCAAATAAGGTGAAATGGGTGAGAAAAAAAAAAAGATTTCCAGACAGCATTACACAAGAATATCTGCAGACAGAAGCTATAATAAACACACACATGCTATATTTGGAATATAAATACTGGTGGACAGTCCAATTTTTGCTGCTTCTGCAGTATGTACCAAAAACAATATGTCACTTTTTATTTTTGGGATGAATTATTTTGTATTTATTCATTTGCCAGATACTTTTATCCAATGTGAATTACAAATGAGGGCAAAAAAAGCACTACAAAATCACCAGAGAGCAGCAATTTATAAATTCTATGACAAGTCTTAACATTTTGTTAATTTGTTTTAAATATACATACATACATACATAGACATATATACACATGCACACTGAGAGGAAAGAGTGTGTCTCCTACAGGTGGTTTGTCAAGCCCACTCATCTGCGTGAAGCACTAAGAATTAAACAATGTATTCCAACGAAATTGGGATTGTTTATAAGAAAGTGTCTGGTGCATATGGAGAGAAAACGAGTGTGTCTCCTACAGGAGGATACAGATACAGGGACACTGGAATGTTTCAAAGTCACGTCGATCAGCTGGTTTGTGTATAAGATTACATACGGGCGATCCGCTGATGAATCATGGCTTTAAAACGCTCCAGTATCCCTGTATCTGTGGTTACACCCAGTAAACAGCAGTGAGTTCGGTGAACTGATGACCTTCACAGCCAATCCAAGTCATTTCTGTTGAGCATGTGAACAACGGAAAATCAGTGCTGTTTAAGAACATGCTCAGTAGCGCTTAAATGTCAGCGTGAAATGGACATTTAAAAATTTCAGTATCAATTGGTACCGAATTCCAGTATCGTGCAACCCTAGTAACTACTAGCTAGTTTGTAACTAAATTTGTTCTTACTTTGGTTGCACCACATGTTCTTAAGGCATAAGTTCTTAATCATTAAATGATTTTAAAATTATGCAACTAATGCATCTATTTATAACTGTCCTATGAAAATGAAATGAGAAATTACATTTTTATAGTACATTACAGTCAGTCACTATAACAGAAGACGCACATACCTGCATCGCGAGCCGTAAATGCACACGAAATACACATGAAGTTACCAAAACATTAAACTAGATTTTTTTTTAAATATCCTACATATGAAAGAGAAAAAAGAAGGAAGAAGAACTCAGTCATGAAGAAATTCTTGTTTCAATTGACTCGATTTTCACAAACCAAAAAATGCGAGATTTGGGAGGAAAATAAGGCTTTGAGTACAGGGAGATCATTTTTCATTATTATCGTGAGCTCCTCAATGTAAACTAATCTCGCTGTCATGTCTTTTCTACCATTATACATGGGGGGAGGCTGCCGTAAATATTTAGTTGGAACGTAGAGTTACATTTAAACTAAGTGCAGTGGTGCAACAAAAAAATATTTAGTAGTGTGTAAGTTGCAACTTAGTGTCCCTTTAAGTCACAACTAGGCTACGTTATATCTTACACACTGCTAATTAATTGTTTAATGTAATATAACATGATAACTAGATACATTCATTCATTTTCTTTTCGGCTTAGTCCCTTTATTAATCAGGGGTCGCCACAGCAGAAAGAACCACCAACTTATCCAGCATATGTTTTACGCAGCGGATAAACACCCATACACTCTTTCATTCACACACATACACTATGGACAATTTAGCTTACCCAATTCACCTATAGCGCATGTCTTTGGACTGTGGGGAAACCGGATCACCCGAAGGTAACCCACGCCAACACGGGGAGAATATGCAAACTCCACACAGAAATGCCAACTGACCCAGCAGAGGCTTGAACCAGCGACCTTCTTGCTGTGAGGCGACAGCACTACCCACTGCACCACCGCGCCGCTACATACAGCATATCATGATATTTAATGAGAAACAATGTATTTTTGATATGGTCAGCTGCAGTACTTACTATGTAAAACCTCTTTGGCAGTACCTCGAAAACAGAATCAAGAGCACATTAAAGCAGAACTCAATAGAGCGGCACACTTTATACCTCAGACGACCTGAACCACCTACACACGCACATTTACATGAACCATAGGAGTTAATTAAGAGTCTATGAAAGTGATACTGCAGTTGTCATGCACTGGAAAACATATCAAGAGCAACACACACATGTCCTTAAAGGGTCATGAACTGCCTTTACTTATTTTGTACTGTTCTCTGAGGTTCAATTACAACTTTATAATGATTCTTACAACAAGAAACATTGTAATTTAGAAGTAATAGGCTCTTTTCTTTCCTGTTTTGACCCCTTCGTTGAAAAACACATATAGTTTGAATAGCCGTGGGAGATTGTAGACTTTGAAATTAACACTTATTGGTATGATTGGCTTCTCTTTTATAGTTTTTGTTGGAAAGGACAGCTGTGTGTCCACTGATGTATGTTTGACAGCCAAAAGACATCATAGATAGATAATGCTGGGAAATCTGTTAAAAAGGCTTAAATACTCCGTACATATCAAACGACTAGCAATAACAAGATTTTCCTATTTTCTATTAAGGGATGCACTGTGTGTGAACACAAGGGAACAAGTCCTCATGAAAATTAATGCAATGATCATATGAATTTAAGAATGGCAGATTTGATTTAAGACCTTTTAAGGCCTTAATTAATGGAAAATTGATTTAAGAATTTTGTAAAACCCGCAGAAACCCTGTGATCAAGGCAATTCAGATCTGATTGATATGTCCATAGGCTGGGATTATGCAAATATTCACCAGCTCAGAATCGATTTTTTTTTTTTTTTTAAAGAGACAATAACTATTTGTTGTGCACTTTAATCTTAACATTTTTTACATTCACATAAAAATTTTAAATGAAAAGTCCAATTTGATGGCATCAGTACACGCAGTATGGTGGTCATTTGCAGACAATTTGACATTATTGAGGCAGAAATTAATATGGAAAGCAACTAAATGTTTTTTATACATAGTAAAGCCCAAAATTATTCATATCCCTGACCAATTCTGGACTTAGTTACTTTTAACCAGCAATTTTTCTGGACCGGAAATGTCGCAGGCTTCTCCCAAAAGATAATAAGAAAATGTACAAGATAAAACTGAGGTTCCACATATTACGAATGATGAGTTCTCACTTATAACTACAGCAGCACGTATAATACTGAGGTTTTGGAAAGACATTCAATGCCCTACACTTAAATTATGGATGGAATTCATGATTGAGACTGTGTCTTATAAAAAAATGTTAGCCAAAATGAATGGCGATCATAAGGAAGTTGATATATGGGAGAATTTCTTCACTTAAACTGATTTCTTCACTTAAACACTATGAACGTGTCTACCCTGTTGTGCTCTGTAGTATTATTCAATTCAATTCAATTCATGTTTATTTATATAGGGCTTTTCACAATATAGATTGTGTCAAAGCAGCTTAACATAGTTCTAGTAGAGTCCAGATTTCAGAGTTGAAGTTCAGTTTAGTTTAGTTCAGTGTGGTTTAAATTTCACTGCTGAAAGTTCAAACACTGTAGAGCAAATCTACCGAAGAGCAGCTCCACAAGTCCCGATCCAAGCAAGCCAGTGGCGAGAAAAAAAAAAAAAAAAAAAAACTTCACCAATTGACGAAGTGAAGGGAAAAAAAAACCTCAAGAGAAACTAGGCTCTGTTTGGCACGACCATTATTCTTCTGGCCAAACTTCCTGTGTGGAGCTGCAGTCTAGGCACCGGAGGCTGGAGAAGCTGGACGTCCATCGTGGAGAAGCTGCAGGTGTGAGTAGGGCACCGGCGGGAGGTCAGGCTGGCCCACAGGATCAATGCGGGGACTCATTATCTTTATGCATTTGTTGTTTTCCTAATTATTTTTTCAAATTTTCTTAACAATTTTTTAAACTGTGAAGAATTTGTATGCATTTTGTTATATTAAGAGGAAACCAATAAAAAAAACACTTCATTTTCAAAGAAGAAAATCTACAAGAATGATCATTGTAGAAAAAAAACATTTCTCAGAATTTGCAAGGGGTATGAATAATTTTGGGCTCGACTGTATGTATATCCAAACATGCTATTGTGTCTCATATGCAAATATAGTTTTAAATAAAGCAGCTTCATTGGCTGGTGAGCTCGTTGACACATTAAGACAGTCAAACTGTGCATGTTGTTGAAAAAGTACATGACATAATTAACTATGGTAAAAGTCTTTTGTGTCTCAATCATATTAAATAAAACAACTCACATCATCCCAGAATATGGGGTTCTGTTCGTAGCCTCCCACTGAGAGAGCATCACCCTGAAGACGGAGGTAGACAGATGCATCATGGTCCCTGACGTTGGGCATGTTCTAGAAAAAAACACATTTTATCATCATTTCCAAAGACAACTAGCCCATCATGTGAATGTATGATAAAGCATTTCCATATGGTGGCATTAAAATCAACCATATGCTTCCACTGAATTTGAATATTTCTCATCCACGAAAAAGTCAATCAGTTTCACTACCACATCATATGAATGACAAACCGTTCATCACTTCAGTTTCAGTGATGACACATTGGCCTCTGTGTGAAGAGTAACATGGCTGTCATACGGCATGAATCAAACTACAAGCTCACACACACGCGCACACAGTGTTGCATAATCCACAGCTTCTGAGTTAAGTGCTTATGCCACGGCCGCTGTTGTGTTGTGCCACTGCAGTGTAACAGAATAGAGCAAGACAGGCTCAAAAACAGACCTAGAACGAACATGAAAAAAGTCACAGATGGACAAACACAGCAGGGAGAATACACAACACATGAAGTGCATCTACTGTTGACATCTACTGAATTCAGTAAAGGAGTTATGGACATCAGGTATTGGACCTTGTAATTCAGTGCTAGGGTGAAAAAGATAGTATAGACAACTATAAACTTCATTGCTGTGATTTAAACATCCGAGATCATTTACAAATCAGCCATTAAAATCATTTTGATCTTTATTTGATGAATACTGTACTACTGTACGTCTAGAAAATGATTGAATCATAATTATCTTATTTGCCTTGCCAATTTTATAATTCATTATAATAACATATATTAGCATTTATTAATATTACATATTATTTAACGATGCTGGCTCGAGAACCAAAATACTGATATGCTGTTTAAACATTATTCTTCTATCTTTCTGTGTCTATCCTGTCTAATATTTCCAATCTAACCGTCTAATCTAAATCCATCCATCATGTAATTTGTAATCAGTACCTCATTACATTTCATTTCCCAGCTCCTCTAGCACTGACCTAATTCATGCAAGAACTGTGCTAACTGATGGTAGAACCATGGCAGCACATTTTAAAACATGCTAACAATTTGCTAATACATATTAGAAACATGCTAGCAATGTGGTACATCATGTAGAAATGTGCAAATTTAAGTAGCAATTCTGTAAACATGCCAAGCATGTGCTAATTCATGCTAAACATTTTAAAACTTACCAAAAAAAAAAGAATGAATTTATGCTAACAGTATGCAAAATCATGGTCTCAACACGATAAGTCACATTAAAACGTTAGCTAATTCGTATTATAAATAGGCTAGCAACGTGTAAAATGCAAGCAACACACTTGTAACCTATTTATCTACCAATTTATCTTCCCATTGTGTTTTTCTAATAGCGCGTATTCCCTTTAGAGCCTTCAACTTTCTGCTTAAACAGTACTTTACACTTCAAGTCATTTAAAATGAACAATCCACTTAAGTCTTATAGTTGAGTTTCACCCTTTTTGAATTCATTCAGCCAATATCTGAGTCTGGCGGAAGCACTTTTAGCTTAGCATATATCACTGAATCAGATTAGACCATTAGCATCTGGCTAAAAAAATATTTTTCAATATTCAATATTATTCAATAACTTTCCTATTTAAAGTTCCTACAGTCAAGCTTTAAATAGGAAAATTATTAAAACTCTTTTTTTTTGTGAGATGCTAATGGTCTAATCCGATTCAATGATTTATGCTAAGCTAATCTAAAAGTTCTGGAGATCGGCTGAATTAATTAAAATATGGTGAAACTCAACAGTTTGACTCTGGGTGACTTGTAAAACAAGCTCATTTTCAAAAAAAAAGTGGAGTGTTCATAAAATATGAATAATTTAATGACATGCAAGTACCTGAGCAGATATTTAAAGCCACAATTTCAATTTAGAAAGTTTTTAATTTATATACATGTAACTCCATGACCGCTATAAACTGCTGTAAACATTATTTAGTGTTAAACTGATCTGTGTAAAATCTTTACACCAAGACAACTGATGCCTGTTTTTCACATGTCATTTTCCTTGGTTTCCTTGGTAGCGCATTTAAAAATAGTCCAATTCATTGGTTTCCTTGGTAACATAATTAAATTAGCACAATTTAATCTCTCATTGACACTGCTAAGGTTGAAAATGCATATATATAATTTGTAAAACATAATATCAATGCAGAAATAACTGGTTTTATAGAGAACAAAAAACTAAATATTTAACTCAATTAGTTTTTGGTATATTTGTGTTAATGTCATGCCATGCTATTTTCATGTCAAACATCATATACATGTACATACATACACACAGACACACACACACGCACGCACGCACGCACGCACGCACGCACGCACACGCACACGCACACGCACACGCACACACACAAGGACATTTAAACCATCTGTTTATACAGAAAGCTTCACAACTAAATTTAGATTAAGTTAATTAAAAACCTTTTAAAACACAGGACACACTTTTGCACTAATCAGAATGCTAATTAATTAATTATGGTCCAGTGCAATTGCAGCACATTAATCAGTTGGTTAAACTGGGCTGCAGGTGTTTGATGAATGAAACTGATTTTATTCTACTAAAGCACTGCATACAAGTGCTGCAATTGTTGTTGTTGTTTTATCAGCAAAACATGCTAAAAAGCATGATTTGTTAATTCATGCTAGTCACATGCTAACATGTTAAACTGCTAAAACATACATAAACATACATAATCATGCAAGAAAATGTTAACAACTGCTAAATAATGCTAGTAAAATGTTATTTTGCTGGAAACATGCTAGCTGCATGCTAATATTGACAATGTGCAAATCCAGTGGTGTGTTAAATCATACTAGTTGTATTTCCTTCAAAAAGCTATTTTAAACTTTCTTGACTAACTTATATCCATTTAGTCATAGCAGTAAACATGGTATTGAGTAAATGCTAACAGGAATTGTTAAATCATGTTAGCAGCATGTTAAATCATGCTACCAACATGCTATATCATATAATCAATGTGCCAATTAAATTCATGTAGAAACACGCTAGCACTACTTTCAACTTTCTTGACTAATTTTTTTTCAGTTATTAGCCAAAGAAATTGATATGAAAATAGCCAAAGACATGGTGTAAATTGAATCTGGCCTGAGGGCAGAGGGGCAGTGGCTCTAGCCACTGTACTTACTGTATGGTTAGGATCAGAAATAGATGTACGGCAGGTAATATGCTAAATTAATTGTAATTATTAAGTAGGCCTACATGGATCGTGTGTAACATGGACACCTTAAAATGAAATAAAAATATTAGTACTTAGTTTTTTTCTTTCTAAATTATGCAAGTAAATGCTAACAATAATCACCAAATCATGTTAGCAGAATGCTAAATCATGCTAGTAACATGTTAGCAATGTGCAAATTTATGTAGAAACATGCTAGCGATGAGTTAAATAATTCTAACAATGTTCTGTTTTTCCTTCAAAACCTTCTAACATTAAAACTACTTAAAATTTTGACTAACTTTAAATTTTTATTTTATCTAGTTATTATATTATATTTTATATTATATTATACAATTAATTACAGCTAAAGAAGTTATATAATGTGGCGGCAAGGTATTAAAACCCATTTGCACTAAACTGAATGTTAATTCAATTACGGTTCAATGCTATTGCATCACATTAATCACCTGATTAAACTGAACTGTAGGTGCTTGAATAAAACATGGAACTAAAACACTGCATACAAAGCATTGCACCTGATTGGTTATTTTGTTTTCATAAATCAATAATAATTACTCAATAATATTCCTTTAACATAATATTACACTCCTTTTCCAAATGACCATCTCCCTGTATTTATATTATGTGCATCTGTCCCCATAATAATGTGACTTTAAGTGTTTCTGCTGTGTTTGTGTGTTGAATGTTAAGGATATTTGCGCACAGTGTTTGTTGAATATAATTAATCTGAAGACGTTTTCACCACCTTTTGCAAAAATCTTGTATTTTTGCTATTCGCATAGCCTGGGACTGTTATGGACAGAGGTGTAATTCCTCAGGAGCCTTATTTTAGGGATATCTATCATGCAGTGAGGATATTTTATGTATTATGTCCAGTACAAACAAATCTCCAACCCTACACACACACACACACACACACACACACACACACACACACACACACACACCAGGTTACCATCAAAGTAGACATGGTTTATTATGTTTGTTGGTTGTGTTGTGTAATACTATGAAATGAACAGTGTGTCACATTTAAAGTCCATGTGAAATCAAAATATACAATGTTTATTTTGCTAGCACACATTGTTATATTTTAGGTGAGCAATTAATCTGTGCAAGTTAATCCACTGAAAAATAGTTTGTTTTGGTATGGTATGACATCTGATGATGTCAGTTTGACAGCTTCAGTCACAATATTCTTAACCATGCCCCTCTTACTGTAAGGGAATCATGCACAAAAAATACCTGCCCCCTACTCAATATTAAGTTCAGTTGGAAGTACATCAACATACTGAAATAAAAGTCTCAGCAACTTTCGGTTCACTTAAAACTTACCTGAATTCCTTCGATTCGCTCTGTGACGACATAAGCGTGGTGCATCGCAATCAACGGCACATTAACACCTGCCATCTCACCCAGTTTAGTGGCCCAGACACCTGAAAAGCCATAGGCACAAGGGTAAATAACTAGATAATGCTTTATATTATGGTATTAAAAGAGAATGTTGATTAAATTTGATTGACATCCCTCTAAAAAAGACAATTAAGAGACCACTTGGAAAAAAATATGTACTCTAATATTAGCAGTTCATTATAAGTGTTTTCAGTATGTTGGAGAAGCTCAGTTCACTTTATTATAGATTATGAAAATGTAACCTAAAAAACATTCTCAGATTTATAATGAGAACGGTTCATAATTCAGTTGTCAACTAAAGAATATCACTTTAAAATAAGTTTTTTAATGCCAAAATAAAAGCTCTATCATTTGTAAAGCAAAGAAAACAATGTTTACAGATATGTTTACATTTTTTTAGACAACACAATAACAGTGTTTTAACTTGCTGGAATAACTATGATTTTTCCGCCACAACAAATGAAAACATTTGTTATTATGACTAAAATGCTCTAAATAATAATGTTTTTATTAGACATTTCAAAAGAAATGTTATCAGACCTTTATACAACAAAATAAACATTAACATTTTACTCAACTATATACCAAATAAATCAAGAGACGCAGACCATTTCTAAGTTGTTTCTAAATTTATGTACATGCATATAAAACACTAGCATTTTAAGATACATTTCAGCATGGTCCCATGGCTTTCAAGTGATAGTTCACCCAAAAACGAAAATGTACTAAATGATTACTCTCCCTGAAGTTCCAAACCTTTATGTGTTTGTTTTTCGTCACAAAAGACGACATTTTGATGAATGTCACAAACTGGTAACCACTGACTTCCAAAGGAAAACCTAATACTATGGAAGTCAATGGTTAACTGTTTCCAACATTTTTTTAAATAACTTCTTTTGTGTCCAACAGAAAAAAGAAACTCAAACAGGTTTGTGACAAGTGAAGGGCCAGGAAGAGGAAATGATTTTCAGTTTTTCAGTTAAGGATTTTAGCTGTTTATTAATGATCTGAATGTCAGCTGTGAACACATTTTTAAGCTTCTACAGATGATGTTGTTAAATATCATTCATGATCACACACTGCCCTCTGCTGGGGAAATTAGCCTCATCCTGACCTGCACAATTGACCACACATGGTGTTCGGATGGTGCCATGAGGAGTTTCCACCGCTTTCACTCTCTTAACACCCAAATCATCAACCTTCACCTGGATACCAGTTACTGGACAGTTCTCAATTACCTGTAATCAATAATAATAATATTCATGTATCAATATACAATTCTTAAGTTCAAATGTGAATTAGACCACTGACTTACAATAGAGTAAATCACTTTCCTACAATAGTTATATGTAATAAGTAATTTAAGGCAAGACACTGCAGGTGAATAGGATAAACAAAATTATCACCATACTTCCAAAGTTGATTGATTTTATTAAATATAATTTTTTTTATTATTGTACCAATTTTCTCAAATATTAAATATGCACTAATTTGCATACTTTTCTTGCACAAAACTCAGAACATCTGATGACATCCTTACTTAAAACAATACTGCCAACAATAATTTTCCACCAACAGTCAAACTATGTGTACACCTTTTTGACTGTGTACTTATCTATCTGTGCCTACATGTGTAATGTGTGCCTTTCTTTACATATTTATTGTCTTTCAAGTATTTATTGTCTTTTACATATTTATTGTCAACATTGCTAATAGTATATTGTTTTGTTTTTGGAGTATGTCGTTGTATTTTGCACTGTCTGGAGCCAGCACCTAAGCTTTTCACTCATCATAGTGCACGTGCTGCTGATGATGTGACAATAAAAGTAATTTGATTTGACATCAGATTCATAAGACTCAAAAAATTATTTGTAGAGCGGATTTTGAGAATGTCTTTTTATCACTCTATAATTTGGAGAGAAAAATATATAATTTTTACTAATTTTTGTAGTAAAGAAATTTTTGTTTATTATCAAGAAAATTATATATGAACATATAAAATTATATATAAAAACCTTCAGAATATAAATATGAATAAAATTTGGTGTATGTAAATTAAGCTCAAGTGGAGATTGTAAGAACTGTCTTTCTAAAAGTATATTCTGGATGTTCTCTTTACATTACTCTGAAAAAAAAAAAAGAAAAGCCAAAACTGACGTGCATAAAATGCAGTATATTTGCCTGCAGTGTCGAGAGTGAAGGCTATGGAGACGTACAGTGGCGCCACGTGCAGTGGCTGCTCTGGAGAGGGTGGTGCAGGTGCCTGCTGGGTCCATGGTGCCATCTTTAGGAACGTAAAGTGTGCCGTAAAGATCTTTGACATTCATCAGGGGATACAGGTCTTTGGTCTCAGCTGGTGACAGGACGTGTGACTCAATGCCATACACTTTACCCAGCTGAAATGCAAAATCACTTATCAAAATACATTTAATCAGCCATAACTCATTCGTGATTAATGCACGAGTCTATGGAAATCTTGATTTTGATTGGTCATTTGCTGTATTTACTATGCCCTTTGCATCCCTGTGGACATTTTAGTCTTTTTCATTTTATTTTTAGTGATCATTTTGTCTGTTAATGCGAACAGCATTCATTTTGGCCATTATGTAACCAAAGTGTAATATAACATAATTGGCAAAGTGGATTCCATTGAAATATGTATGTGAAAGAATCTATAAAGAATTTATACAGAAATAAGACTTAAGAAAAAAGTTAAATAAATAATAAATATTTTTTTCTTTAAAACACTTAATTTCTAGATAACACAATTGGGGAATGACTGCATTGCCATTAACCAATATTTTGGAACTTAAACATAATACATGCCCAAGTAAACCAGTTTCTGCAAATAAACGCACCACTTTATCTTTTTTTAAAAATCATAGTGACTTTTACATACAAAAGGTGCCCTGTAAATTCTTTTATTGCAATTTTGAGACCTTTTTCAGACTGCCTGAAACAGTTTAGTAAAATATGGCTGACACTTTCTATCTTTTCAATATGCTTTTTCAGTTTGAGCAACTTGAAGGCTAATGAAAATCCTGTGTATATATATCTTTGAAGAATGTGTGTTTTTAGGACTTGTGCCTTACCGACATGAGGCGCTTGTACTCGTCCAATCTCTGCTTGTTGGACGCAATGAAAAGGCCTCCATTTTGAATCCAGCCCGTCTCGAGGCCCGTCTCCTCCTCCAGCTCTGAGCTAACCACGTTGCGAGTGTGAGCCAACAGCTCCACCTCTGTATCACTTGGCCTTAACTGCCACAAAAGTCCTGCGATGAGGTAAAAAGATCTCATTCAAAACAAAGAAAACAAAGTTCAAAAGACTATCTGGAGTTCATTTGTATTTGACAAACAGCTACGCCCATGGATTTGCCTTTTATGCAACCAGTTCTGTCAACCTATTCATGAAGTAAACACCGTAAAACTTGACAATTAAATCTGATTTAATACCCAGATTCAATTTTCCCTTACACATTCTCCCCTACAAAGGCAAAAGACATTAACTCGCTAGGCATAGGTCTCAAAATTAATTCCTGGAGGGCCGCAGCTCTGCACAGTTTTGCTCCAACCCTAATCAAACACAGCTGATCTTGCTAATCAAGGTGGTCAAGACTACTAGAGACTATTAAGCAGGTGTGAGTTGGAGGTGGTTGGAGCTAAACTGTGCAGAGCTGTGGCCCTCCAGGAATTTAGTTTCAGACCATTTGCGCTAGAGTGTAGAATTGAGAAAAAGTACTTGAAACATTTTTAGTTGTCCAGCAAAATTAATCATAGGAAGGACCCTGGAAATTTGGCAATTAGAAAAACAACGAAACCCACGCAAGACAGGTTACTTATCCCCATGATAAAACGGCTCCCGAATATCTCAAAAATATCAATAACTAATTTTTTAATTAATGTTTAATAAATATCACAGGGTCTGACTAAGATCTTATCTGTCTGATCTTATTCAAACCCACCAAAGCTCAAAAAAAAAAAAAAAATTCAGTGCAGAGTGCTCAGATTTACTCATTCATTTCATTCACTAAGTGTACTTTATTAGTAGACTAATGTAAGGAATGGTAGACGAGGAGGCGATTTCAGATCCTGCCCAAGTGCCTAATCATAAAGTAAACATAGCACAATACCAGCTGTGTGCCAGGTGGTGCCAGCAGTCAGTCTGTCCCTCTCCAGGAGAACCACATTGGTCATGCCTAATTTACACAGGTGGTAGAGGGTTTGGCAACCCAGGCTTCCTCCTCCAATCACCACAACATCTGCAGACTTGGGAAGGGGTTTGGTAGGCCCGCTAAGGCCATCCTCATGTTTAAGGGTCTTCTCATACGGGACGCTCTTCTCTGTTGTGTGTGTAGACTGAGAGCTATAGCAGCGGGTGGTAGCACGGCAGAGGGGCGAGAGGGGTTGCCGGCACACCATCGCCCTCCATGCTGCTGTTCCCAAGAAGGCCATGGACCCTGGAACATCACATAAACAAATAGTATTAACGAATAGAGTTCATTAACTGTAAAGGATTCCATCAGGGTTCTGTGCTGAGACCCCTTTTATTTCCTACTTTTTAACTTCAGAAGCTACTTTTTTTAAACAGAAAAGTTAATAAAAGATTATTGTTATGCCTATATTTGTGCATAGATATGTATTTCACACAATATGGGACAATATGGCACTTGAGTTCCTCAAGGTTCAGTGCTGGGACCACTTATGTTTGTTAAATGTAATCTTTTTAAAGCTAATACACCACATAATAATATATCTACTGATATACAGTTGCAATTTTATTTTGTTGTTTACAACTTACTAAACTAACCTTTTACTATGAAAATGATTCAATTATGTAAACAATCTGCAATTTAAAGTACTTACAATTTAAACCCTTAAAATTATTGAATGTGAATTAAATTTTAAATAAACAGTATCTAAAATACAAAAAAACTGAAAAGTAGTGTACATAAGCTGACAAACTAGATTTCATTGAAATGTGTGTAAATGAATCTATGAACAGTTTATACAGAAATACATTTTAAGAAATAAGTAATAAGATACATTTGTTAAATTTGTATTTAGTAATTTGGTAAAAAATGTTTACCCTTCTAAAGCTAATATTCACCATTATATAGCCTTTCATTGATATACAGTTGTAATTTTATTTTGTTGTATAAAATATATCAAACTTTTATTATAAAAAAACAATAGCCTGACTTTAACTAATTCATTCATTCATATTTAAATATATAGTCTCTGTATCTTTATTATTAGTATTATGTTATTGATCATTTTCACAAGTAGTTGCTCACCAGACAAGCATCATGTGAGACAGCTTATCTTACTCTAATCAGTTTTAGGTCAAATATGGCAAATGAAAAGTCTGTTAAACAGAAAACCTTTTTCATAAAGGTTTTACAGATTCATTGCTTACCAGAGAAATAGTAATGTTTTATTTTATTTTTTTCATTTTAATATAGTTCAAAACAATGCATTGTTACAAAGTATATAAAAATATGGATTACATGCACGTTTAATTACATGCATGTTTTTATACGCACTGCATTAAACAGCAAAACTGGTCACTTCGAAAATGATCAACATGACCAACCTGTTTTTGCAGAAGGTGACAAAACAAATATTTGTGTATACTACTATGCTTGAGCATAGCAATTCACAACGTATGCAACTCCTCAAACACGGTTAAAGTGTATCAAACAAATAACATGTCAGTGAAAAACAATCGTGCAAACATTTCAGATATAGTTCACAAGTTTTGTAAAACTGAAGGCATGCACTGAAAAAAAATCATAAACGCGACCATAAAACTAGCAGCGTGTGAAGCAGGTCAGTAGTTCTGTGGTAATCCGTCACTCGTATGTTGAACTTACTTGAAGAGCGAAAGTCCTGTTTTTTAACTGCTTCCTCAAGAGTGTGAAACTGTTACGTTCATAAACAGAGCAGCTGGTGCTCAAATATGGCTGTTTGCTGACAGAGCATGTGGACGGAGGCGGGAAGGAGCAAAACAAACCAAGCAGAGGGCTGCGACGTGTCTACAGAGAAATTGAAACAAATGGCTTGATTTTTAAAAAAGATTTCTTCCTACTTCACTGCGGATTAGTGGGGGTTATGTGTAGTCGGTTTTCTACGCTCATACGTATTGCAAACTGTAGATTGTATGACGTTCAAATTTGCATAATATTGACGAGGTATCGATCCGACAGGTAACACGAGCACGCGAATATCTGATTGTTTGTGAGGAAAGTAAATCTTATAATACAAAAACACTTAAACGATTTAATATTATCTCAAAATGTTTCAAATGTTTAACAATTTAATGATGTTTATTGATAACAAATGGTTATTCCCACATGAAAAAAATACTTTATTATATAGCGTTTGTAAACCTTACTACAGTAAAGAGTATTAGTGTGTATTGTCTGTATTATTAACAACATTTAAAGAATGCTATAACATACTGTAAATTTAACTATCATAAACTGAAAAACTATTAAATATGCTAGCCTATACTTAGTTTTTACAACAGTAAACTGTGGTGTATTGTATATAATTGTAGAAAGCTTATACAGTATTGGATTATTTCAATTAGCATACTATAATTGTTGTTTAACCACAGAAAGAATTACCACAACATATTAATTCAAGTACTTTACCATATGGATCAAAAACACTTAATATAAAGTACTATAGTATTTTCTTTTTCAAGTGGGTTAATTCGGAATGCTGCGCTTAAGATTCAAAATTCAAACAACAACAAAAAAAAAAGTGTGAAAGGTTCAAAGTTGGTTATAACTATCCTTATTGTATGTTTTCAAAAGGTTTTGAGATCTTCAGAGTTCCAACAATGCATGCATTGCTTACCTGTCAGATGAATAAATCCACTTGGGAAAGGGGGAAAAAAAACAAGAAATGATTTGGCTGTTGCAGACTTGGTGCTGCTGTTTAGTGCACACGGCAGCTTAAATGCTGTATTGCCTGCAGCTCAGATCTTTTGGCTGGAAACTGCCAAGTAGACATGATAACCCTAGAGTAAACTCTCCACCCACCAACAGATTTGTAGGTCTAATCTAAAGGTGGAATGAATTGTATTGTGTTTTAAATGATGTTTTACTAGATGTTTTATAGTATTTTCAAAGATATCATAAATTAAATAATTATATATGATTATATTATAAATATATATATATTAGAACTTGTATATATTTTATATAGATTATCTCTATAGATTATTAATAATTTCTAAATAAATAAATGTGACATGTGGAGACTCAGCTGTTTTTTAGAGCAAATCGCAATTAGAGCAGAAAGATTGAACTCAGACATCTGTTATATGCAGATGCAGATATACTCAGCACATGCATGACGACATGGAGGAATGAAGTGTTCCCAATAAGTGCATAGCCCCTGCAACATCACAAGACCATAAACAAATACTCTTATGACAATGTTGATAGGGCAAATGAGTTCATCAGGGTTCAGTGTTGGGCCCCACATTTTTTGTTACATTTGTCCCTTTTTTGTTTTACAAATTTGTTTCTGTCATTGACACTAAAATATTAGTTGCAGTCTTAATCTTTTAAATTGAATCAGATCTTGCAAATAATTTAAACTGATTTCAACATCAAGTTAAATCTTGTATAACTAAGAAGCTGAAAAATTAATTGACTTTTTTTTAAAATAAGCTGAAGCTGCAAAAACATATCTTGTCATTACTTATTTTTTAGCATATTAATTGTACGCCAATATTGTAGTGTTCTACAAGAAAATACTGTTGTAGTCTTTCTATTTCTATTCAACATGTTTTTGTTTCTTTGTTTGTTTTGCAGTTTCTTTGTATTATTTATTACATTTACTATGAATTTATAGTAAAAAGTAGTTTCTTTATTTTCTTAGTGCAGTAAATGTTGAGCCTTAGATCTGATTTCAATTGCTTTGTTCAAACAGAAACAACAGCAGCCTTTTCCATAAAGCATGAACTTTGACCATTATTGGCTGACCTATTTCTACATACGCAAAAAAAAAAAAAAAAAAAAAAGCATCTATGAGTGCTTGAAAATTCAGTCATTCACATGCACACTAGTCACTGACCTTACAAAACCTTCCCTATCTGAGACAACCAATCAGAGGAGGTTTCGACAGCTCCACCCCCGGACAACAAATATGACAACAAGCTGGATGAAGCAATGAGAGAAGCCTATGTGACAACTCCCACATTACAGCTCGCATATTACACTCCATTCATTCTCACACTGCAGATCTGGTTTGAACAGTTAAAATGAGATACTACTCAGACAGATCAAAATCAGCTGATTAGGTATTTAAACTGCTGTTTCTGTTTTTATCACAGCCATTGATTGAGTGTCACTTGATAACAGAGTCTAGAGGCAATGTTGTGTCCCAAGATACAGGGTTCAGTGGGGTTATGAAAGGAAATATCTTCACTTTTATAGGCCAAATACAGACTCCTGATTCTTAAAAAAAAAAAAAAAAAAACACTGGCAATTTTATATATTTCATACAATTAGATATTTTAATAACATTTCTTATCAATGCTTAAAAATATACACACATTTAGACTTAGCTATTTAAATTTAATAAGATTTTTGGTGTGGTCCATAATTATGTGGTCCATAATTTTTAGCAATTAAAAAATAAGTTAAAAGGGGTATATGCTGCAAAAAAATATGTTAGTAACACGGTAACATTTAAAACGGTAATTTTCACATTTTCTCATTAATGAGAAGATATAAACCATATAAAATATGTTTTGTTGACAAATATAAGGCCTAATTTTTGAAGATTTTTCGGGTCACAAAAAGTAATATCAAGCTTTTGAAAGTATTATGAAGATTTTCAATAACCTTGCCTCAACATCTAGCAAACATTCATTCATTTATTTTCTTTCGGTTTAGTCCTTTATATATCAGGGGTCGCCACAGCAGAATGAACCGCCAACTATTCCAGCATATGTTTTACGCAGCGGGTGCCCTTCCAGCCGCAGCCCAGTACTGGCAAACATGTCTTTATTCATTTTAGAATAATTATTTTCTAGAAATAAAGTTGTGGATGTTGTACTGTAATTTTCTATTCTAACCAACAGATGGCTAGTAATGGATTTACCACCACAGCACTCAATACACTCAAAAAAAACAACTCACTGGATGAAATCCAATAAATTTGTTTAGCACCAACTAAAAAAAAAGTATTTACAAAATTAAATACAATTGAATTGGTCCAACACAATTTTATCAAATAAAAGTTTAAATACATTTGTATTTTTATTTAACTTGAACTCAAAGGTCTAATAATGTCATTTATGTCTATTATGTGTCGTAAATTTAGAAGTTCTTAGTTTTATTTGAAACTATTTAGCCATTTTTAAGCATATTTCATGAGTTACATATATTCTGAAGCAGGCTATCATTACTAATACCATAATGTAATTGTTCATATTATGAATGTTTGGAGAAATTGATGTGAAGTAGTGTTTCTTATAAAAACCACCATAACTGCAAAAAGGTGGCTGTGAAGATCAAACATCGCTTTTCAAAAGCATGCAGAAGTGACATTCAACTTTTTTTTTATTTCAAAGATGTTAATAAAACTGTCATGCACCCGTTTGTAGTCATTTCATTTGGTCCTGCTGTTCACTTCAGGGAGTCACAGAAGGAAATAAGACATGGAAGAGAAATAAATAAGAACAAATGATAATTATAAGAACAGAAAAAGTCTATATACGAACAGCAAATATGCACCAAAACAGAAAGAAATTCACCACACGTACCATTTCAAATATACACTAAACTCTGTTTGATTGTCTGAGCATGATAGTCCTTATAACAGTTTTTTTAAATCCTAATAAAAATTATAAAAAATGCACCACTACCATAAAAACGGTCAGATGCTTTAGTTTTTTGTAGTTAATAAAAAAAATATCTTAATCAAAACTGCAAAGCTAACTTAATTTGTACCAAAGGGCCAATTAAAAAGCTTTCTCTTCAATATACTGTTTAATAAACCCAAAATATTGGATTTATAGGATCTTACAGGATCTTGTTCTCTATTAAAATATAGTCTGAAAATCTTCTGAAAGCTTATTTTCCTTAAACGTTAATTAGACCTTTTGAGAAATTACATTATTTACTTTTTTTGTGTCATGAACCTATTTTTTGGTAGACCTACTATCTAAAAATGCTGGCTTGTTTCACTTATACTTTGGTAAAATATGTTGGGTTAAATACCATTTAATAAATTACATTTTTAACATAGCGGTTGGGTTGGTCCATATTTGACCCAAATTTGGGTTTAAACAATCCAGCATTATTAGAGTGTATGCTTTAAAACAAACCAATGAAGTTAGAAACCCAAACTCCATTCACATTAGAATTTAATCTCATTAGAAATTTTGAGATATTATTCTTGGAAAACAAGATTGAAATATTAATTGTTTTTTGTTGTTGTTGTTGTTGTAGTAAAGTGAGTGTCTTCTAAGAATTGGTCCAGATCCACAGTTTTTGAGATGTCCGTAATGAGTATCATTGTCCCTCATCCACCGATAAAATGCCCATTGCATGTGTTCTTGGTGGTTGTAGTTCACAGCTCGTCCTTGTAGGTGGCACTCTGCAGGCCGGGGGGTGGCTGTGAGCCCTTCAGAGTCTTATGTGAGCCTCTCCAGTCGGTGCGAACGCTGTCATCGTCCCACAGTGTAGAGGTCTCGGTGTCGCTCACCCACTCCGCGTCTCCGGCGTAATGACACGGCTGCACCAGCAGAGGGTGTGTGGAGTACGCCATCAGATTTCGGTTGGGGAAATGGGATTTGTAGTCCTCACTGTTGGGGGAGTTTAAAAATACGAAAACAAAATAAAAAATATTTTAATGCTTTCATGTAGCAGGGACTCGAACCAGCGACCTTCTTGTGTTTAGGTGACAGTGCTACCGACTGAGCCACCCTCGTATTTTATCTAAAAAAGTTTTATGTTTGAAGCTATTTCTACATTTTGCTGTATGTGTCAGTCAATATCAGTTTACAAATATTCCATAATATTTGCAAATATTCATTTTGACATTAATTGTAATAATCCTGTGAGATTGTTGTTTTCACAAGGGGTCTGTGTATATACACTGCAAAAATACATGTTGTATATATACACTGCTGTTCTTACTTAAAGTTTCTGTCTTGTTTCTAGTCCAAATATCTCAAAAAAAGTCAAAATTAAGTGAGTTTCTCTTTAAAACAAGCAAAGTACTCTAAAAGCAAGGCAGATTATTATTGTTGGTTGTTTTGATGAAAAACTTTTTTCTGAAAAAAAATCACATTTTTACATGTCAGAAAATGCTTCTTAATTGAAGAATGTTTTGATATTTGGACTAGAAACAAGACAAAACTTTCAAGGTAGAAATGTTTTTTGCTGTATATTTATACAGTAGATCAAACAAACAAATTATAATAGTAACATTTAATAATAAAATATTTACAACATGCACAATAATTATTAATCTAATTATTTACTGTGCAGCATATCTACACTCACCGGCCACTTTATAAGGTACACCTGTCCAACTACTCGTTAATGCAAATTTCTAAACAGCCAATCACATGGCAGAAACTCAATGCATTTAAGCATGTAGACATGGTCAAGACGATCTGCTGCAGTTCAAACCGAGCATCAGAATGGGGAAGAAAGGTGATTTAAGTGACTTTGAACGTGGCATGGTTGTTGGTGCCAGACGGGCTGGTCTGAGTATTTCAGAAACTGCTGATCTACTGGTATTTTCATGCACAACCATCTCTACAGAGAATGGTCCGAAAAAGAGAAAATATCCAGTGAGCGGCAGTTCTGTGGGCGCAAATGCCTTGTTGATGCCAGAGGTCAGAAGAGAATGGCCAGACTGGTTCGAGCTGATAGAAAGGCAACAGTAACTCAAATAACCACTCGTTACAACCGAGGTATGCAGAAGAGCATCTCTGAACGCACAACACATCCAACCTTGAGGCGGATGGGCTACAGCAGGACAATAGAAGATTGAAAAAACATTGCCTGGTCTGATGAGTCTCGATTTCTGCTTCAACATTCGGATGGTAGGGTCAGAATTTGGCATCAACAACATGAAAGCATGGATCCATCCTGCCTTGTATCAACGGTTCAGGCTGGTGGTGGTGGTGTAACGGTGTGGGGGATATTTTCTTGGCACACTTTGGGCCCATTATTACCAATTAAGCATCGTGTCAATCCCACAGGCTACCTGAGTATTGTTGCGGACCATGTCCATCCCTTTATGACCACAGTGTACCCATCTTCTGATGGCTACTTATAGCAGGATAATGCGCCATGCCATAAAGCATGAATCATCTCAGACTGGTTTCTTGAACATGAAAATGAGTTCAATGTACTCAAATGGCCTCCACAGTCACCAGATCTCAATCCAATAGAGCACCTTTGTGATGTGGTGGAACGGGAGATTCGCATCATGGATCTGCAGCCAATAAATCTGCAGCAACTGCGTGATGTTATCATGTCAATATGGACCAAAATCTTGGAGGAATACTTCCAGTACATTGTTGAATCTATCCTATGAAGGATTAATGCAGTTCTGAAGGCAAAAGGGGGTCCAATCCGGTGCTAGTAAGGTGTACCTAATAAAGTGGCCGGCGAGTGTATAAACTCGTATTTTATCCTATTTTAAATGCTAAGAGCTGCTTGTACTGCAACTGTAAAAGAAAAGAGGTCACCGCTTATCTACACTGTAAAAAATGCTGGGTGACACACAATTAATTTGTGTTGGGACAACATGAAGAAACTTATTATTTGTTACCAATTTAAGTATATTAAACATAAAACAATTAATTTGTCTCAAAACAAACTCAAGAATTGTGTTGTTTTAGCTTATTTTAAATAAGTAGTCTGAACAAACAACAAACGTCAAATATTTGAGTGTATTTAATGGATCATTTGGATCCCAAATCTGACAGCGAATCACTTTAGGGCTTGTAAAGTTCAACTTCACCCCAATAAACGAAGAAAATATCAATGACTTTCAGTAAAAGCCTGCAGAGATACGTTGTGTACTGAGGGAGAACAGCTTTGTGTGCAGCTGGCAGACGGCCCTCCGTTTTGTCAGACCTGGAAGGAGAGCAAAGCGGCAAATACCTCTAAAGTAGCTACTAATTTTGCTGGAATGCGGAACGGGCAAGGATTTTAAAGGGTTATCCGTCAGCAGGGCAGAAGCAGCAAGGCATTTACCACCGGGACAGCAGTGGAGCGGTGGAAAGATTGAATAACACGTGGAAAACGCGGCTCTGATCATGCCACTGCGGGGATGAGGCGCTTCAGGCGGGACGTGCCAAGCAAAATGAATTAGAGTCAGAGATGGAGAGGAAATGGACAGAGGGAGAAGGGATGGCATTGTGCCAATCCACAACACTCACTCACACACACGAGCACTGCTGCCATCTAAAGATCTAAGTTCCTTTCTTGGCTCCATAAAAAATCGAATGCTTGTACAATTACATATTGAAGGAAGTGTACATAGAGTTTTTAGAAGAAAAAGGTCTCGAAATGAAAGCACAAGTTTGTGGTAAGCTATTTCAGTCAGTTTTAACTGACATCAATGTCAAGCTCTCTTATATTTCTGGATGTTAACTTAGCATATAAAAAGACATGAACGCTAACATTTTATTATGAACTACATGTGATTTATATATACGCGAAAATGAAAGATTGCGTATACATTTGTGCTTGGAATGCTAAGTTTGTTGACAGTTAGCAGCATTAGTTCACATCGTATTTTTTACATTCCTTATTTCAAATGAAGACATGAGACCTGAGGTTACCTGCTCAGTTTCTGCACAGTGCCACCTACTGGTCAGGAGATATAAAAAAAATAGGTATTTTTTCAAAAAACTATATATTTTACAAATGTATTGGTATAAAACTACAAAATTCATTATTTATTTTAAGCACCATGCCATGAATATACTGGGATTTAAGGCAGTGCCACCTTCTGGTCTAAAATTATAAAGATCCATGACTAGCCAAATTATTTTCTATTTTCTCCAAGACTGTTTGTGATTTTCAGCTATGACCATGCCAGCACAAAAACAGTGCATCAACAAATTTGATGGCAAACTTGATCTAATACTGTATCTCTGCAAAGCTTGTACAATGACACAAAACTGTGCAGTATCACTTCACTCTGATCACACTACATCAGTTTGGTAACACAGTCAGCTATTGGTCAAAAGTGATAAACCAACCATGTTACTAGTGATTGTGTTTACATTTTTAAACCATTTTGGCTAAAATGATCTTGAAAGGTCTCTAATTATTCAATAGCTCAAGAGTTTCAATCCTAAATTAAAGAAAATCTTTTCAAATATTTGCAAAAAAAAAGTACATATCCCAAATGTGAATTAGGTGAATTTCCGCCAAGTTGTTGGACCAGTTGGTTGGTTGTGGTATTAGTAGCCTAGTAACCAACAGAAAACAAAGCAAATGTAATAGAGTCATGTGGGTCTAATGTTTGCTAGATCAGAGTTTATTCAGTAAATGCTTTTCTATCTCCCATTATTTGCATGAACTTTTTTGGGTCCAAAACCACCTTAAGTTGACGTAAAAACTTTTTTTTTTTTTTGCAAATTAGGGGGTTTTATTTGAAATTTGGCATTTCCATTACTCGTTTCTCACGCAATACTTCAAAATGCACATTAACAGGGTGATAGAAACTCAGCTATTGTTGCAGTTGGTTCGATTCTCTGCCATGCTTAAAGTAGCTCCTCATTCTGCATCTCTTGTTCTTGGACCCTTAATTGCTGCTTATAGTTACAGTTATCTTTATAGGTATCATACTTGGTGTGAACAATTTTAATTAGTTTTCAGAAAAAGACCTGCTCACACCGAGGACAGTAACAATAACTATTAGGTTAAAGGAACACTCCACTTTTTTTGGAAATAGGCTCAAGAAACTCAAGGTCAATATGGCTCCTAAGAACTCTCATTTTGCATATTATGCAGCACCTGAAAATGGTCCCTAACTACGTAACGAAGTAACAGTACTGTGTAATAACATTGTGTCTGCTGCAGCAATGATACGGCAGCAAAGTTCCTTGATCCTTGATCGCTGAAATGACCGATATGTCTAGTTCCTAGACATATCGGCCTAGAAAATAGCACCTTTTCATTTTCTGTCCGTTTTAGTACACAATATAATTACAGAAGAGTTGAGCTTTAAATAGGAAAATTATTAAAACTCTTTTATTTTTTTTAATGCCATGCTAATGGTCTAATCCAATTCAATGATTTATGCTAAGCTAAGCTAAAAGTGCTGCCACCACACCTGGAGATTGGCTGAATGAACTCCCGGTGACTTAGTGTTCCTTTAAATAATAATTTAAATTTTCATAAGAACATGTAAGTTCAAATCATAACTAATAACTAAAAAACAGAGGAGCAATATGTTTGCTAATAACTTTTAGAACAATATAAAAATGTCAGTCAATCAAACTTTAAAAAGGTCAAGCATGTAGAGTGGCAGATTATTTGAAACTTTTTTTGCACTGGTGAAGATGCTAATATCTTCAAAGTTACTGTTCTTTGGCATGAATGGACTTTTCAACACACCCCATAAATCATTTTACCATTTAAACTGTTTTGTCACAATCATTGGAGAGTTGTCATACTCACTTTGGGTGCTTGTCATACATGATGGGTAGGAACTCATCCACAGGGAGCATCTTGGATACGGGTTCAGCATTGAGGAGCTTCTGGGCTCCCTGGAGAGAGATGGCGTAAGACAGCGTCCAGTAGGAGTAATCAGCGAACACCAGATTCCTAACATTCTCCACTGGAACTTCCTCTGTAGGGTTCACCTTCTTCCTGCCCAGGTATCTGCAACAGATTCCATAACAGTCAATTTACCTGAAGGGGGCGCTAAAGTAATGCAATAAATGTCAAGTAAGCAAAGAATGCATTTTTATAGCTTTTATAGCTTGTTTCTGTAAGGTAATAAACAATTCAAAGAGTAATTTTGATATTTTAGCATACAATCACTTTTTATTCAGTTCACATTGGTTTCATTAAAAACAAATCTCATAATTACAGCTTTGCATCTACCAATTTCAGGTAGATCCATTTTTTTTCAAAAAAGTAAAAAAAAAAGTAAAATATCAAAACTCATAAACTCAGAACTGTGAAAAATAAACACAATTGTGAAAGCATATGAATCTTTGCTATGTTACTGCTATAAATAAAGTCACAATTCTGAGAAATGTTTTTATTGAAATATAAACTGAAACTTTACAAGTTTAAATCTAGCAATTGTACGTTTACAGCTAGCTATTGTGAATTTTTTCTCAGAATTGTGAGCTTATATCTTGCAGAGAAAAATATTTTGAGATAAAAATCCCCATTTTTTATCCTGAGGCAACTTTCCATATGTTCGAAATGAGAGATTAACACGTGTATGTATGTTTACAGTGTATTTCCAAAGCGCTGCACATTTTACATTCACGCGAGGCGAATGTGCTACCCAGTGCTTAACAATTTTTCCAACCTCTCTTGTAAAAAGTACATTTAAGAATTCATTCATAGCCTAATTGTATTAGTATAAAATGAACTCATTTTGGTTACTTTGATGGACTTTTTTATTGGTTGTAGGTTATTTGCCAGAAAGTATGCACAAAAAATGTAAATTTGAAATCTTCTAAAAACTTACAAGAATGAAATATGATGAAGCTAAAGCATTCTTTATTGCTGCATTATTTTGTTGATTGTGGTTTGGTCAGAGGTGTGACAGACTCACATGATGTCCCAGTCCAGCTCCACCTGCTCCACCTCCTCCATCAGCCGCATCATGCGCCGTTTAAAATTGGCTTGAAAACGTACATCGTCCTCAAAGATCAGCGCCTTGTCAAGCTGCATGTCTACCATCTGTGAGCAATAGATGGCAAATCATTAGTGACAAAACATGATTTTAACTAAAAAACTATCATGAACTAAAAACATGATAGTTTGATCCTAATATACAGAACCATTTAAAGGTTTGGGGTCAGTAAACATTCATTTAGCAAAGATGAATTAAATGAAACAAAAAGAGTAATAAGTAATAATTCAAAGAAATGCTGCTTTTTACAACTTTTTATTCATCAAAAACATTACCAAGGGCGACGCGGTGGCGCAGTGGGTAGCACAATCGCCTCACAGCAAGAAGGTCGCTGGTTCGAGCCTCGGCTGGGTCAGTTGGCATTTCTGTGTGGAGTTTGCATGTTCTCCCCGTGTCCGCGTGGGTTTCCTCCGGGTGCTCCGGTTTCCCCCACAAGTCCAAAGACATGCGGTACAGGTGAATTGGGTAAGCTAAATTGTCCGTAGTGTATGTGTGTAAATGAGTGTGTATGGATGTTTCCCAGTGATGGGTTGCAGCTGGAAGGGCATCCGCTGCGTAAAACATATGCTGGATAAGTTGGCGGTTCATTCCGCTGTGGCGACCCCAGATTAATAAAGGGACTAAGCCGAAAAGAAAATGAATGAAGAAAAACATAACTATTTTATTAACTTTAATAATATTAATTACAAATAAAAAAAAAAACACTTTTGGACTGACAATGACTAATAATAAAAATATTACTAATAAAAAGGACTACTTGTCGACAAAACAGCATTTTAGAATGATAGAAAAATATGACACTGAAGACTGAAGTAATGATGCTGAAAAGTCAGCTTTGAATAACAAAATAAATATGATTTTACAATAGACTAAAACAGAAAACAATTGTTTTAAATTGTAATAATATTTAACATAATTACTGTTTTAATGTACTTTTGATCAAATAAAATGAGCCTTTGTCAACGTAACAGACTAATAAAAAACCCATTAAGAAATCTAAATTAATAATACACATTTTATAATGAATATCCTATTTACATTAATAAAAACAACTCACAACATTAATTTATTTGGTCAGGAATAAGAGATTTAATTTTTGTAAATGCCATTTCATTTGAAACCAAAATACAAACCCAAGCGTTATTTATTGAAATATTTTAGCAAAGATGCATTAAAATATATATATTTTTTAAACACAGTAAAGATGTTACAAAATGTTACAAATAATTAAAAAAAAATCTTGCTCTTTAAAACCTTTTATTCATTAAAAACATTACTATTTTATTAATTGCAGTAATATTTATTTAAAAAAAATAAATGTTGATAAATGACTAATAATTAAAAAGGGAGACACGGTGGCTCAGTGGTTAGCACTGTCACCTCACAGAAAGAAGGTCGCTGGTTCAAGTACCAGCTGGGCCAGTTGGCTTTTCTGTGTGGAGATTGCATGTTTTCACCGTGTTGTTGTGGGTTTCCTGCGGGTGCTCCGGTTTCCCCCACAGTCCAAAGACATGCGGTATGGGTGAATTGAATAAATTAAATTGGTCGTAGTGTATGTGTGTGAATGTGAGAGTGTATGGGTTTTTCCCAGTACTGGGTTGCAGCTGGAAGGGCATCCGCTGTGTAAAACATATGCTGGATAAGTCAACGGTTCATTCCACTGTGGCAACCCCTAATGAATAAAGGGACTAAGCTAAAGGAAAATGAATGAATGAATGAATGAATGAATGAATGAATAATATATTAATATATATTATTAATATATTAATAATGATCTTGAAAATTCAGCTTTTAATCACAAAAATAAATACGATTTTACAACAGATTAAAACAGTTGTTTTAAATTGTAATAATATTTAACAATATAACTGTTTTAATGTACTTTTGATCAAATAAATTCAAATAGATTCAATAAAACACGAATTTAGAAACTAATAAGTAATCTAAATTAATGATATAAATTTTATAATGAATATTTACTAAATAATAATACATTACTAAATAATACATTAGTAAAAACAGCTCTTGACATCCACAAGAATAGGAGATTTATGTCTTGCTGAAAAATGTCTGAATGTCATTGCATTTAAAACCAAAACACAAACACAAAAAGTGTTATTTATTGAAATATTTTAGCAAAGACGCATTAAAATGATTTTTAAAATACAGTAAAGATGTTACAAATAATTAAAAGAAATCCTGCTGTTTTAAACCATTTATTCATCAAAAACATTACTGTTTTATTAATTTTTACAATATTTATTACAAATTTAATCAACATTGAATAAAATAATAAATTACATTATGATAAATGACACAAAGATAAATTTTTTATGTACATTTGATCAAATTAAATCAGCTTTCGTGAAAGTAACAGACTAATTAAAAAAACATTATGTAATCTAAATTAACGATATAAATTTTATAATAATATTTTATATACATTACTAAAAACAGCTCATGACATTCATTAATTTGGTCACTCAAGAATAGGAGACTTACATCTTGCTTAGAAATGTCTGAATGTCATTGCAATTGACACAAAACAAACGTTCAAAACAAACAAGTGTTCATTCATTCATTTTCCTTTGGCTTAGTCCCTTATTTATTAGGGGTATGTTTTACGCAGCGGATGCCCTTTCAGCCGCAACCCAGTACTGGGAAACACCCATACACTCATTCACACACACACACACTCATATACACTATGGCCAATTTAGTTTATTCAATTCACTTATAGAGCATGTCTTTGGACTGTGGAGGAAACCGGAGCACCAGGAGGAAACCCACGCGAACACGTGGAAACATAAAATGACAGAAAACACAGAAATGCCAACTGGCCCAGGCGGGACTCAAACCAGTGAACTTCTTGCTGTGAGGTGACAGTGCTACCTACTGAGCCACCGTGCCACCCAAACCCAAGTGTTAATTAAATATATATTTAAAATATTTAAATATTTTGGTGGCCACTGACCTCTTTCCAGATATAGTAGTGGCTCAGGAAGCAGCCCACCTCTCCTTTGGTCAGTGTGCGTCCAGAGAAAGGATCGTAGTAACCGGGTAAAAGATCCACACCTAGAATCTTAATATCGCTGCTGTTCAGAGCTCTGCGTGCACACACAAATTCTAAACTCAGCATTCTCATTTTGTATTTAGCATTTGTGGATACAAAAAAAATATCCTACAACAGAAAATGTCTTGCGTATTCATCCAAACTTACGCTCCATCTATAGCGTCCACAACTTTAGCATCAATCTCTAGCTCATACAGAGACCATAACATCCTGTCCCTGCGGTCTTGACGTCTGCGCAGGTTTATCAAGTAAATCTGAGGAGAACACACATGTGCTAAAATGCAGTGATGCTACGTAACTAGTAACACGTGCTGAAATCGCAAACTTTACCTCGTCGAAACCCATGAGATCAGACTGTTTGGGAGGAACGTGGATGTAGCGAGAGATGTACATTGGTGGTCCATGAACTGTAGAAGACAAATGCCTTAATTAGATCATTGATGATTCTGCTTGATTAAACAGCTAATTGCTAATTAGCACAAGCTTAGCGTAAGCGCTACAGGTCAAACCAAAAGGGTCTTTGTTACATTTACCGCATTTAAAGGAACACTCCACTTTTTTGGACATTATACAAGTAACCTAGTCACTCACACTTCACACTTCTGTAGTTACATTGTGTACTAAGACCGACAGAAAATTAAGTTGTTATTTTATATGCTGATATGGCTAGGAACAATACTCTCATTCCAGCGTAATAATCAAGGAACTTTGCTGGTGTACCATGGCTGTAGCAAGCGCAATGATATTATGTGGCGCCTGGCAATAGTAACCAGCTAGGTAAGTAGGTCAACCTTTAAGACAACATTTAATCAAACTTCAAATAATAGTCAAACTTTAAATAATAAAATCATCAAATCTCAAAAATGTTGCTAATGCTAATGGTCTAATCCAATTCAATGATTTATGCTAAGCTAAAAGTGCTCCTGCCAGACCCGGAAATCGGCTGAATAGATTAAAAAATGGAAAACTCAACTGTTTAACCCTAGGGGAGTTAAAATGAGCCTAAAAAGTGGAGTATTCATTAATATTCTAATGATTTTTAGCATAAAAGAAAATCATTTTGACTCATAAAATGTATTGTTGGTGACTCCTGCTAATTTCTCCATTCAACTTAAGACTGGTTTTGTGGTCCACTCATTAAGTGACTATTTGTCCATCCAAAAAAAATGTAGATTTCTTTGTTACTTACTCAGAGATTCCAGGTAAAGGTGAACAAAATTGATGCGATCGTCCTCCACAGTTTGATGAGGCTTCGCAGGCACGTTCAGATACCCATAGCGCTCCTTGTTGCACAGATACATCTGAACCTCTGTTTAAAAAAAGAAAGGTAATTCATTCTTTTAGCTCTTGCCATTTTTTTCAATCAGCTGGACAGAGCGAAGAATTTCCCCCCTCATTCCTGCCAAAACTAAAACCCAAATGTTAAACTCATCAACTTGCATAAGACCGGAGTGGTCCAGAAGGGGGCGCCGCACCTGATACTCTGCAGGAGAAGGCGAAAACGATGATGTCGTCAAAGGGCCAGGAGTAGTCTTTGTGAGGGGGGTGAAAGGACACCTTCCGGGTGCCCTGTTTGCGCAGGTCCAGCAGAACAGTGGAGTGGACCATCGGCACAGGATAGCAGCCCAGACGCTGACGCTGCTTCGTGGGAAAATACTCTGCTGTGCGCCGATAGTAACCCTGAAACAGAACAACCAAACAAAAGTGTTTAAGGAACAATTACTCTTAAAAGTGATGTTGTATTTCTTTAGAGATACTGACTGAAAAAGAAGAAAGCCTTTATTTTGGTATACACGGTTTGCTTTACTGTCACTATCTGTTCATGTCAATAAAGGCCTAAATTAAATCTTTGCATTATTAACCATTTAACAGCCATTTCTCTTCAGAAGGCTTGAATTAAATCACTTTATTCATAGGAATTGTTATGAATGTTTTGTAGTTTTTTTGTGAATAGACTTTCAGTGGAGAGACAAATAAAAATGTCTTCATTTGTGTTGTGAAAATGCACACATTTCTTTGTTTGGAATGATATGATGGTGATATTTTTACTTTTTCTTTTAGACATTTTGAGAAAGAAAAGGAGCTTGATGAATATCATGACTGTGTGCACCTAATACCTAATATATATATATATATTAGGTGCACACAGTCATGTATATATATATACTGTTTAATAAAGATCATTTGACATTTTTATGACAAGGCCAACTTCGTATTTGTAAAATGTGGTGCAACTTGCATCAAAAATGTAATGATATTCATGATATTATAATACTAATAATCATCATGATTTTTCTTATTTAAATTTATCAACGTTTAATTTTCAGCACCATTATTCCAGTCTTCAGTGTCACATGAACCTTCAGAAATCATTATAATATTTTAATTTGGTTAAATGTTTCTTATTATTATTTTATTATAATCGATTGCCAAACACCTTGTACTCTTTTACTTTAAACAGAAATCTTCTGTAACATAAATATCTTTACTCTCCCTTTTGATCAAAATGCAAACTTAAAATGCAACACTTTTATATAGATAACATTACAGTACAAAGTACATAACATCTTAATACATTATAAGCTGCTTGATTCAGACGGTGTTTTGTCAGGTAAGTTCTTTTCCAGTATCAGTAGCTGCTATTTGCCTTCACACACACTCGCGCATCAACACACACACACACACCCACACACCCGCACGCACACACACACACACACACACACACACACACACACACACACACACAC
>CAIGQV010019090.1:3663583-3675598 GCA_903798115.1 Danio jaintianensis
ACAGACAGACAGACAGACAGACAGACAGACAGACAGACAGACAGACAAAGAAACAAGACTTAAAAATAAAATGCTATCATAGATAGAGTGAAAATATTTGACAACTTACAGATGCCGTGACATGAAACATTTACAAGCATTTCCCCTGGTTTGTAAAATAAAAGATTCCTTTGCACTTTAATTTAACCAAAGCACTTACAAAAAAAAAATAAATGCCATATTGATTCCATCTTTTACTGGTTGCTCATCTACAAAAGGAGTGTAAAATTGATCAGTGGCCATCCACACTATTGAGTTCTTGTCTTTATGAACGCTGAGATGCTCTTCAATTTGGAGATGCTGAAGAAGAGCAAAACCTTGGAAACAGAGGGCGTAATGGGGAAAGAAAACAGCCTGCAGAGAACAAAAAGATAACGGGAGTAAACAGAATACGGCTGACATCCGCATAAACTGATTTCAAGTGGCTCTTCTATTATTGGCCAGTCCCATTGCCAGTAACAATCAAATTAGTGCCGTGCTCAGGCCCGGTCCGGAGACGTGGGTCAAAGGGAGTGTCGTTTCATGGTACCCACGCCTTTCCCCTTCAACCCCTGGCCTTCTGAGGGCACTTTCCCAGCGCCTTCCTCACACCAGCCCTGAGAGAGTTCACCAACATCCCAACTAACTTTTCACTGCTGGGTCAAAGGTCTGAGGAGCGGGGCAACAGGGTGTGCCGGGGGGTCGAGGGCACAGAAGACAACTAGCCCGGGCCCAAACATTTATTCAGAGAAGATGGGGGCCACTTTCCCCCTGGACAACTTTGATTAAGCCACTTTATCCTATGCCTGGTGGGGGGTCTGCTGTGAGCCTATGGATATACATAGCCATGTGGCATACAAAGCAGTGGTCCTAGCACCTCTGCAGTCTCTTTCTTTACTGGGTCTGTCGAAATCCCTGAAAGGGCAGCTGCAACACTATGGGAAAGGCTCGAACTTCGTCCAGCGCTGCGATAATCAATAACATGTTCCCATACAAACGTCTCACGGCTCATCAGCTCAATAACTGTCACTCACGGTCCCACGGTCAGCTCAATCGCACAAACTTACTCAGCAGTCGTGAAGTGACAGGCCAACTGTGAATGAATGTCAGTTTGGGAAATTAGTGTGAATCGCTGAAGCCTTATTAGGAAGTTTGGTTTTGTTTGGTTTGTTCTGAATGGGATAGAAGCATGCTGCAAAATGGAACAGATACTCACTGGGGAAAAAATAACAATCCAAAATTGTGTACTTATCTATAATGCAAAAAACAGTAGGTAAGTATAGTAGGCTATTACGTCTGAATTTATAGTTCTCCTAAAATAGTTGCAAATGTTAAATGTTAAAATGTGCATACACTGGATACTTTACTATCCCATAAGGACACAAGAGAGGATTTGAGTGACTGGCAATGATGGATGAAGTACACAAATCAAGTACTTAAATGAAATTATAGATACACTATCAAAGTATTACTCTAATTTCTGACATTATTTACGCACCCTTTACTTGTCACAAAAATGTTTGATTTTCTTTCTAAATTCTAAAATTCTGCATTAGTAATTCACTTATCACGCCTCCAGTTGTGGGCACTCAAGTTGAGAGAATCTCCTGGCTCTTTTTAAGTCAGATTTGTAAATTCAGTGAATATGAAGAATTGCTTTGTCTAGATCATTCAGGTAAGTGAATAAATAGCTGGAGAGTCACTCTGACTGGATGATTTGAATCAGTGAATCAATAACTGGAGATCCCTCTGACCGGATCATTTAAATAAGTGAAATGCTAACTGGAGACTTGCCCTGAATGGATCATTTGAATCAGTAAGTTGTTATAGGGGTGGTCTAATGCCATTTCATGCATTCAGAGTTATTTACACTGCTGAAGTATAGGGTCAAGTTTCAAAACATGATTTGGACGTAACAGAGTATTTTATTTCTAAAAATCTAAAGATCTTCTGGGTTGTAAAGAGTTTTGCAAAAATAAATAAATAAAACAATTTGAGCCTGACACACCACAGCTCCATGCACTGCAGTAGAGATTAGAGCTGCTGGATTTACAACACATCAATTTACCAACTTCTCCTAAACTACATGAAACAAGTGGCTGTTTAACTGGGAGAAGAACAGAGTAAACATTATTGTTACTCAAACAGTCTGTTGTGAATAACACATATTGTAAGAGTATGTGTAAAATAATTACAACCCCAAATCAGAAAAAGTTGGGACAGTATGTAAAATGCAAATAAAAAAGAAAGCAGTGGTTTCTAAGTTTACTTTGACTTGTATTTCAACAAACATTATTTAATCTGTTCCTCATGATTTAAATAACTGCATATTCCAATTTTTATTCTTGCAACACATTTTTTAAAAAGTTAGAACAGTAAAGAATTTACCACTTTGTAATGTTGCCATTCCTTTTCACAACACTTAAAAGACATTTAGGGACTGAAGACACCAAGTGAGGAAGTGTTCAGGTGTAATTTTCTCCCATTCCTCCTGCAAACAAGTCTTAAGGTGGACAACAGTACAGGGTCTTCGTTGTCGCATTTTGCACTTCAAAATGCACCACACATTCTCTATTGGCGACAGGTTGGGACTGCAGGCACGCCAGTCAAGTACCTGTATCCTCCTTCTCCACAGCCAGGACTTTGTAATGTGTGCAGAATGTGGTTTTGCTTTGTCTTGTTGAAATATGCCTGGAAAAGAAGGCAGCATATTGTGCACAAAAATCTCTATGTACTTTTCAGCTTTAATGGTGCCATCACAGAAGTGCAAGTTACCTTTGCCAAGGGCACTGACACAACCCAATACCATGACAGACCCTGGCTTTTGGACTTGTTGCTGGATAATCTGGTAATCCTTTTCTTCTTTGGTGAGGAGCACACGGCATCCATTTCTCCCAAAAAATACCTGAAATACTGATTCATCTGACCACAGTACACATTTCTACTGTGTGATGGTCCATCCCAGATGCCAAAGTAGGTTTACCAAAGTAGTCCTGATGTGGTGATGTCCCTTATAAATAAATGACCACTCTTGATGCAGTACTGCCTGAGAGATCGGAGTCACGGTAGTTCAGCTTAGGCTTTCACCCCTGTCCTTTATGCACTGTAATTCCTCCAGATTCCTTGAATCTTTTTAATTATGTTATGCACTATTGAAGGTGAAATATCTAAATGTCTTCCTATCTTTCTTTGAAGAACATTGTTTTTAAACATTTCAATAATTTTCTCACATATTTGTTGGCAAACTGGTGATCCTTGGCCTATCTTTGCTCCTAAAGGACTAGACCTTTCTTGGATGCTGCTTTTGTACCAAATCATAATTACAATCACCTGTTGACATCACCTGTTTCAAATCACATCATTATTTAACCAATTTACCTGATTACTAGCCCTAAATTCATCCTGTCCAAACTTTGTTTTGAAATGTGTTGCAAGAACCAAAATTGGTGTATGTGTTTGAAAATAAAAAAACTATAAAATTCATGATGAACACATTAAATAATTTGTTGTATTGTCTGCAATGAAATACAAGTCAAAGTGAATTTAGAAATCACTATTTTCTTTTTTATTTGCGTTTTCCATACTGTCCCAACTTTTTCTGTTTTGGGGTTGTATTATTTCCATCACCTCAGTTGACATCGGCATGCATTTTTACAAAGCACATTTTTTTTGCTTTGAAAGCAAATCTGTGTATTAAAATGTTTGCAACCAAGCAAAGGTTGTTTCATTAAAAGTACTGATAGGCTTTGATCTTTGACAAGCTACTTCCTCCCTCTGACTCAGCGTCAGCCATTGCAGGAGGGCAGATTTAAATTTAGCAGCTGATCAGTGATGCACTGAACATTCTAATAACACTGGTGTGATTGTATGCGCCTGGGACTGACTGATCAGACTAGACTGATCACACTGCTGTGATTGTGTGCATCAAATGGTTATGATTACAAAGTTGTTCCCCTGTTTTATTTACATCAATATCACAGGATGTGGTTGTCACTGAAGCTGCTGTAAACTGTTGACTCAGTAGATCCACCCACGGCACGCCCCCAGGCACTTGTTTTTTTCCAGAGAGAATTGGAATGCTGTAAATTTGGCTTAAAAGTATTAAATAGTTACTCTATAGGTACTCAAGATTAATATTACATTTGGCAAAATGACCATGATACATCCCCTTTAACTGAAGACTCGTGATGGAATGGCATGGTGGCTCTGTGGTTGGCCTTTCTGTGCAGTTTGCACAGATTTTCTGGATGTGTCTGTGTGAGTGTCCACCACTTTTCGACCACTGAACACTATTAGGTTATGTGACCATAAAAACATGGATAATGTAATATGTCCAGATAACATCAATACTACACACATTCATATTACATAGAAACACTTTGGTCACACAATAAATACTTTTTCAAAAGAAATCAGAGAGTATGGTATTTTGGATACAGCCCCAAAATAATCAAAAGCCAGCTGATTGCATTGTAGGAAGTGTCTATCTTAAAAATGCAAGTGCTCTACACACTTAAAAGTATTGGATATCTGGTAGTTTTCCTTTTTGATAATACCCAACAATTTGAGAAACTCAAAAAAGTTAGTCTGACTAATAACACCACGACTGCTACAGTAAGTGTACAATGCATTTAAATTATTTACTGTCTTTGTGGCTGGTATTGCAAAAAGATACATCTTAAGGAAGGAGAGCTGCCGGGGATGTGTTGATCGTATAGATAAATTGACTGGTAATCAGACCATTGGGCAGCTCATATGTTCCCATTTGGCCAATATTGCTGGATGACCAAAGCACTTAGATGAAATTGCCTCTGTAAATCTATAGCAGTGTAGTGATTTTGTTTCCATCTGTAGAGTGGAATACAGTGACACCTGTTTAAGCACAATCATTGCTTAACACACTTCTGCAAACTTTGCTTTTTCATATTGAAGTATTAGGGTACTGTTCAACTTTGCTGAATAGAGACTCCACAAAGAAGTTTCCAATATGAAACGTAATGTCCTGAAGAAAATAATTTGAACAATGTCTTTAAGTGAGGTAATGAGTAGAATTATTGACGCTGATCCGTTGAATTATTAGAAAACAATGCACAGCTGAGGTGTAATGCATTACAGAGGTCTAATGCTTTGGGGTATAGTGGAACACCATAGTCGTTTACCCAGACAAGAAAAATATTTCATTTTTGACTTATCCTTATGAGTTCTTGTTTCAAACCCATAAGTTACTATCTTTTAGACAGTTTTGTTTTATTAATATAATGTTAAATCCTAATGAAGCACATCTGTCAAGCTACAAAAATGCCCCAAAAGCATAACTATATTTCAAGCCATGTGACGTCATATGATTTTATGTAGGAAACAGCTATTATTGGTTGTTCATTGAGATGTCAGTGTATATGTACTGTGCCACAGCTATGGTTTGAATGTTCAATTCCAAAAGGTTTTGAATCAATCTCGATTCCGATTTTACTTTTGAAATCGATGGACTCGATTCTAAGAAGCGATTCCTCACTGTTTTGATTTTTTTGTGATTCTTTATATGCCAACCAGTAGTGAATAATCTAGCTCAATCAAGCAAATAACGTTTATTGCACGCATGACTAATACATGTCTAAATGCACCTGCACAACTGTCAAAAGGTTACAGCAAACTGCACACTGAAATAACCATAGCATTGCAGCATGGAATTAAGAATGTGCAGTTAACATGTCAATCAGATTTTAGTCAGATTCATTGAAGCTAACCAAACAAATTTGTTCACATCATTACTAGAGGAAAGACTCAAATGATTAATTAGTTCTTTAAAACTGAAAAGAAGTTCACCTTATGGATCTTTGGAATCAACTTTCAATTCTCAACATCTTGGAATTGATTCTTTTTGGAATCGACTCCCTGTCCTAGAATTAATCTCTTTTCTTTGCATGATTTGGGATTATTTTATTTGTTCCTATATAAGGAAATTTGTCTTGGACATAAGGGCTAGCTGCCACATACAAATGGGGTATATGCACACAGACTTTTAATTTCAGCCAGCCAGCCTCAGCGCTTTCGGTGAACTGTTTTTCCATTATAAAATTGCCACGTTTAAGGTTTGATTTCTTTAAAAATCAGTGATTTTCACTGCCTGATAGATATATGATATAAAGTGGGTCCTAGGCCGGACAAAAAGCATTGTATTAAATTCCATTTCCCCCGCCATGTCTTTAAAATATGACAATTTATTTTAGCCCAGTATTTTCAATGGAGTTTCTGCGCTCGCCTGCTGATCCTGATGGCGCTAGCGGTTACATGGTCTTTCATCTCGTTTTATGCTTGAAGAACTAAATGAATGCTTAAGTCTATTCAACTGAATATATTGTAATTACATTACAACATCGATGCTGTAAAAGGAACCTTATGAAATTGAACATAGTCACATTAAGCTTTCACTGGACATTTTTCATTGGCTGAAAAACACTAGCTAGCATATACCATTGCATAATAGATACACAATAGGATACAAGGAATTCAACAATAAAATAAATAAATAAATTAAATAATAAAATAAAATACAAAAGCAAGACCATCATTGAAATCTTAAGTTCAAAGGATAAAAGAATGTTTATATCTATTCAGGTATCTTTTCCTACATTTAATCGAATATATCATGACATGACAATTGATAAAACAGTAGATTACTCTGCATCATCCTGAACAAAATGTAAAATTTGAAAATAAAATGACTTCCTTTCACTCTTTTATCAATAATTATGATTTCTTGGCTTCTGTGCACAACATATGCCCAAAACTATAGTCCACTTTGCCTAACGTTGAAACCAAGTGCACCCGAGGACTCCAAACAGTGCCATATTCTCTATTGCTTTATTGCTTTCTCTATGATTTAACAGCTGACAAAAGGCATTATGGCCTAATTAAGTCCCTTCAATAGTTGCAGCAGCTCCTATAAATTAACTGTCCGGCAGTGTTCATTTCAAAATAAAAGCCCATTCCTGAAGCTTCCCTTGAAGTTTTGTTTGCACTGGGCTTTCATGACTACAAACATTTAAAGCTCAAACAAATATATTCTGAAAGCCTTATTTTTGGGAAGCTGTTGGAAAGGATGTGTGTAAACTAAAGGAGTAGTTCACCCCAAAACTACAATTTCCTCACCATTTACTCCAAACCTTTATGAGTTCCATTCTTCTGTTGAACAGAAAAATAAGATATTTTGAAGAATGTTGAAAACCGGTAGCTATTGACACCCATATAGGGGAAAAAAGACCACAACATTCTTCAAAATATCATCTTTTTGTGTTTAACAGAAAAAACTCATACAGGTTTGGTACAAGGGGAGGGAGAGAAAAGGATGACAGAATGTTCCTTTTTAGGTGAACTATCCCTTTAAAGCACTGGCTCTCTGAAAGCTGAATTTCCCAGTAGTCTCTTTAACCCAAGTCACCGCTGCTTCACTTACTGTCCGTGTTGCCTGGCAACCAGCCAACCACACTGGAAGAATTTGTGTGTCTTTCTTCCTCTTGGTGAAGGGGGGCAAGAGAAAGTGGCAATGCGACTGTATGCAAACCTCCCTCCACAGTTTGCCAACTAAGCATGGGGTGCCGGAAGTTGTCAGGAAGCGCCTGGAATGCTGGAAACGAGAAAAGGAGAGCCAGAAATTAACACAGTGACACTTTTCCCCCCTCGCTGCAACACACTTCATGTCATTATCTTTAATGATGTCATCAAATATTTAACACTCTAATATTTCGGCATGTGCTCAATATCCCACATAGGCACTGTGCAGAATTTGGAATTTACAAGTTAAAAAATAAAACTGAATGCTAAAACAAAGTGTCATCATTTCTATTACTTATTTGAATTTAAATTTGTGGGAACATTTGTGAAAACATTGCACAATATTGGTGTTTTTAATTACTTTTGATGAAATTAATGCAATCTTGGTGAAAATTACATTTTATTATTCACTCAAAAAATGATGTTTGCTGTTTGTTCAAACTACTTATGTAAAATAAGCTGAAACAAAGCAATTCTTGAGTTTTTTGGGAGACAACATAATTAATTTATGTTCAATCCACTTGAATTTGTACAAAACTAATAAGTTAACTTAATTCCTTCATGTTGTCCCAACACAAATCGATCATGTGGAACCCACCTTTTTTTACAGTGTTTGTCAGAGGCTTTTATCCAAATTTGATTGTGACACCCAACAACACAACATGATGACATTTAATTTGTTTTCCCCCAGTTTTCCCTTTGTTTTGCATCCATAAAGAACATCATGACATAATTGGGATGTTGGGAATATAAGTGCCTATAAAAAACTGGAATATAATCTATTTCAGAAATATTTCACATTCGTGAAAAGGGTGCCGTCATATACATGAGTATGTTTTCCTCAATCTAAAAAGTGATTAGTTACATTAAAAAGCTTTAAAAGTGACAAGTTGACTCTACTTTAAAAAAGTGACTAAACTCATTGCCTTAAAAAGTAACAATACTTAAAAAGTAAGAAAACTCATTTACTACTCATACTTACTCAACTGACAATCTCAATCATTAATTTTCCTTTGGCTTAGTCTCTACTTCAGAGGTAGCCACAGCGGAATGAACCGCCAACTATTCCAGCATATGTTTTACACAGTGGATTCCCTTCCAGTCGCAACCCAGTACTGGGAAACACCCATACACACTCATTCACAGACACACTATGGCCAATTTAGTTTATTCAATTCACCTATACGGCATGTTTTTGAATGCCAACTGTTCCAGCCAAAAAAGTGAGTTTTTATAATTATACACAGTTCATTTACTTTGGGTTTACTCACTTTATTAAAGTAAAGTCAACTACATGCATGAACATGAAAACTACAAAACCAGAATACAGGACCAGATCAAAAAGAATGGCTTTAAGTTTGAAGCCAAATCGACTTAAAGGGATAGTTCACCAAAAAATGAACATTTACTCACCCTCATGTGACTCCAAACCGGTTTCTCTCTTCTATTGAACACAAAAGAAAACATTTTGAAGAATTCTGGAAACCGGTAATCATTAACATCTATAGGAAAAATATTTCTATATTTTGGAAGTCAATGGCTAAAAGTGTCCAACGATATCTTCTTTTGGGTTCAACAGAAGAAGGAAACGAGCAGGTTTGGAACCACCGAGTGAGTAAATGTTCATTGTTGGGTAAACTATCCCTTTAAGTATATTATTCATCTAACCAAAGATCCCTAAGTATTTCAAATATGATGTTGTAAGAATTAAGCTTTTTACTAAAAACAAAACAAACTACTGTGAAACCATTGAGGAATTGATGATTCTTATAAAATCATGGATGTCATAAAGATGGCCAATGTAGAAGTTATCCCGGGGCTGTTGTTTGCATCATTTTGTTCTATAATACATCCAGCCCAGGCAGATACTCCATACTAGTTATAGATTGCACTTATGTGAAGAAAATCCATAATGCCGTTGTGATGGAATAAAGCCAATGGCGAGCAATGAAATATAAACTGTGATAATAACGGCACGAAGAATATTGTTTTATTGGAGTCTTTTCAGACACGCATAACTTAAATCTGACAACTTCAATTTCAGTCACCCAGATAAAGCGTGCAAATACCAAATCTGAAACGTTCAGCAATCATCATCGTTTCCGGGATAAAAAAGAAAACATTTAATCATCAGACCCAAGTCACATTAGGTGTGATTTACAGTTGCACATTTTACCTTGGTTGAATTAGTCCTTCAATAAATGAACGCAACTGAAAAATGTCAATAACAGAACAAAAGTGAACAAATTGGCCTTTATGGTAATTTACAGCCAGTGGTGATACATAAACAAAACTATTAAAGTTCTTGTAGCTCATAATCCTCTATAAGCATCTTTTCACAGATGGTCGGAGGTGTACATTGATCCAGCCTGTCCTGCTTAACTTATATAGCGCGCTTGAGATGCCTTCATCTGGTGAGGCTTATTTTAGAAATCTCCTGGTCCATTGTTCCCATCCTATTTCTTTCCTCAGAGGGCCAGTTTCATTGCCCACCCCATGGATTTGGACTCCTGTCCCCCACTGCTCTTTTCAGCTTCTGGGTTAAACATTTATCTGTGAATAGGTAAAGCACAGTGCCAAAACAAATCAATGTTTCCCACTGTCCTGATGTGCATGACTTGACAATATCCTGCCCAGCTGGCCCACTGGGTAACTTCAGTTTTGTGTACTTTTCTCCCTGCCAGAGTTTTGTTGAATCTGGGTTTCAAATTTGTTGAGCACAACTATGTGAACGAGGATGTCAGGCATTTTTTAAGCAATAAGCAATAAGATGCTGGTGTAAAAAGAAGGTCGCTATTTGTAGTGCATTCCAATGCAGGGTAATTAGCAAACTATAAAACTGTTATCTTTTGTTGTTACTTGAAATAAAATAAATATTAAATGAAAAGATTAAATAGATAAAAAGCTTTTGCATACTTAATTTCAGCTAGTCAATGAAATATTTCTATTTTAATACACTTTAAAACTAAAATAACTAAGACTAAATTAGAAACAAAAGATCAAATAATACCAGAAATAAAAAAAATCTAATAAAAGCAAAGTTAAAATGACAACAAATTATAAATATAAATAATTTAAAATAAAATAATTTATATATAAATATAAATGTTAATAAATATTACAATAGTTACTGAATAATACTAAAATAATGTGTCTAATATTCACAATGAACTGCTGAAAGGTTTTTAGACTAAAGTTATAGACTAAATAAAACAAAAGTTTGTTTTATTTAAATCTTCGAAATGTACTGTTTAATTCAACATTTTCCAAATTAAACTATCATGTCTGAACTGGGTTCATGTGTAAATGTTATTGCTTTATTTTGAGGTCAAGATGTCTATTACATAAACTAACTCAAGTGTGTCAGCAATCACCGACTTTATGTTTAAAGTGCAAACAAATGCACAAGCATCTACACAAAAGCCATGAATTAAGTCTAAACGCCAATGGGGTTCCATTAATACTTCTATTAAATAGGTATTACTACTCTTGATAGCGGTTAACCCTCTCAAGTAGGCACTCTTGAGAGAGTTGAAGCGCCTGTGAAAAGGCGGCGGCGGGAAAGACTCTTTTAGCGCCAAATGAGCAATGGATTGCACGCGGGCGAGAGACACCCCGCGGAACTGAAGAGGAGGTTAACTCGCTCACTTCACACAGACAGATGAAAGGATAAAATAGTTTCACTTTAAGAGGGAGGAGCAGAGCCCAGGAGGCGGGAGTTACGCCATGATTTATTAGGAGAAAAGGACAGCAAGGGGATCCTTCAGCTCGCGAGAGTCACGCTGGTGGGTTGAGCGCTCGAGCGGGAGTTCGCCTAATATTACATGATAGGTTTTGGATATGCTTACCTCACTACTTCAGTTTTGAAGGGTTGTTCTTGTAGGTTTGGTGGGTGAAAAAACAATATTTAAATGTTATTATACCTCGCTAGAAACACCTGCTTATAAAATTTTACAGAAAGTAAAAATGAAGTTATCTGTATGAGGTAAAGCATTGTACTAAAATAGGTTTATATCTGTTGTCAAAACGTTTAGCGTGTTGATTTTTTAAAGGAAAACGTATTTTTTTAGACCTTTAACCAGTATATTGGATGAGTCATACTTATAGCCTACTCAGATAAAATTAAGGTTCTGTATTGGCATCATGGAATAGTTCTAATACACCAAATGCACTTTCTGATGCACCTAATGCACCAAATGTCATTCATAGTAGATATGGGTTCTTTGGTTTATATAAACAGTTTAAATGTAAAATGTAAGTGAAATTTTCCAAGTTCCTTGAGGAAATGTTCCTTGAGGAAATGTTCTTCGGGGAACAAGAACCTATTTCGAAACCCCTTCAATTATAAGAGCTAATATATATAAAATTGTGCAGTGATGTCACTGTTGCCTATATATTTTGTTTGTTGCCTATATAATTTGTGTGTGTGTATATATATATATATAT
>CAIGQV010019090.1:3675998-3690893 GCA_903798115.1 Danio jaintianensis
ATAATTATTATGATAATAAAAAATGCATAATATATGTATATATACAGTGTACATGTAGAAAAAAAATCGTGTTTTTAAAGAGGATAGCCTACATTATTAAAAACAAAAAATTTTGTTTAGTAGGATTTACACACTATTTTCTTAGTTCAGCAAACTTTTTCTTTTAAGTTAAATTTCTTAAACATATTTTATGCATTTTTTATGATCATAATAATTATTATTTTGTGCGCGTTATTATACCCTTTTTGTATAAGACGTTTTATTTGTTTCACAATGATCAAGCGTCATGCAGGCTATTTTACGTAAGTGCCTGGTTACGGCGTTGTACTAGCTTTCCTCACCCAAGTAAAGGTGTCCAAAAAACAAACGTCATGCAGTGTGTGTTGACAGAATAAACAGTGTATGGATTGTGATCACTTTTGAGGAGAAAATGGGGCTGTTGTGTCTTTAAGAGGCTGCTGGTCCCTCGCTCGCAGCTGCTGGCTTGTGTGCAATAGAAGACAGTGGAGATTCATTACTTCTACAGCACAATGGACATTTATCACCCCATGGTGTTATTCAAATTCAGTACCAAGCGAAGATCATCCCCACTCCCTCTCGCCGTTCGTCGTGGCAACAGCAGTATTGTTACGGGAGCCTGAGAAAAGCCTTCATAGGAAGGTGATAGTCCGTGCCATTCCATAAGAACCGTCCCATCAAGGCATTACTGAGGGCGTGCGGGCTTTTCGAGCGACCCAACGCATCCCTCCTTCTTGCATTTGACCATTTTCTCCGCTTGCGTTAGTGAGGATACAGCTCTCGCGCGCACAGGACAGAGGCTTCCTTGCTTTTTCATCACCACTGCGTTTCAAGAAGAGGCTTTGCTTGAACATCATCACACTACGGCCATCAAAAGTGTCGAAATGGGACGACTGGAAATGCTTTTTGGTAGTTTTTCGGTCTTTGCCAATATCAGAAGATGATATTCCTTTGCCTGATGTCGAGAGGTGGAACTACAAGGATGTGCGCCCTTACAGGTGCAGAAATGGCGAAGAGCTGCTTCTGTAACAAACAGGACTTTACAAAACTGCTGATTTCATTTGATTCCTTTTAAGAAGTGTTTGTTGTGTTTTGAGCTGAGGTTTGCAATTTTTTTGTGTGGTTTAGCCTATAGCCTACAGATTTTTAACAAGCGCAGTGAAGGCGCGTCAAACTTTTTACCTCTTTTTCATTAAAACAAGATTTAAAAAAAAAACGAGCATACATTTAAGTTTAGAATAGTGATTCAAATTTAAATAAAGTTTGCCGTTTATAGATTAGAACCGGTTTATAAAATTTGAACTTTGTTTTTCTGAAATGAAACCAGTTTCAACTCCATTTTTAATTGAGAAAATGTAAATTTCTGTTCGTTAATCCTGAGTTTAAAAATGTACGCAGAGAAGCTAGAAACTAACGTCAGTCTGCCTGTTTTCATTACAACAAATAACGCGATACACTTTTGTAATTTACAAGTAAAAAAACAGGCATGCAATTGATTAAAATGCTAAACGAAGTGCTCTAAACAGACTTATTAAAATGTAATCTGTGTGAAAATATAGGCTACTAATAGGCCCAACAGCCACAAGCAGACGAGTTGGTATTTCATTTTAAAAAGAGAATAAAGTTTTTATGAATGTTGTGAGTAAATTATCATTTTGAAAGAGTCCCAGAGATTGATTGTCCAAACGCAATTCTTGTAACATATAATATAAATCCAAGAATTGTGCCTGGACATCTGTTGCTGGAGATTCAACATCATCTTTCTGCAGGACACAGGCCTTGCTCTTTGCTCCTACCTTAGCTGCACTAAATATTCATTTTCGTTAAGTTTGGCTAAAGGTAAGACGGCACTGGAACAATTCTTTTACAACTTACATTTAAATTAATGTTTTCTAGATACATGCAATAAAATATAACAATTATCCAAACTCCTTTGATTAGTGCATTCGCATTTTACATCGTCATTCGTCTGGGAAATTTATTATTGATTATTTTAGCTAAAACGAAAAGTGTGTATGCATGTACAGAAAGGATATTTGAAAAAAAAGAAAAGAAAATCCTTTCTCGGGTAATACAATTAATAATTTCCCAAACGAAATTCGTTGACTATAAGATTCCTCATAATATGGTTTGTTCATGTTAGTATGGTTTTCTCATTGTGTTGGTAGATGAATAAAAAGTCACGCTGATTATAAAAGCATGGTGGGAAAATGCTTTGAGCATGCTTGAGCTTCTCATTCACTAAGACTGCCATCTTTTGCCCAAAGCTGCATGCTGAAGGACTTTGAAACGGAGTGAACTAAAACATTTACTGAACTCATTTTGTGTCTCATTTATTAAGCTTACAGCAGAGATTTTTTTTTTTTTAGTTTTTTGTTTGTTTGTTTGTTTTTGTCTTTATATCATTTTGTATTTTACAGTAGATTTGTCTGTTTTAATGCACACTGTAGGCCTGTATCACAGGGTCAGGCCAAAAAAGTGCTGTGTGTGTGTGTGTTAATATGAGGGTGTGTGATGTCATCTGATGCTCCAGAACTAAAAGTAACATTTAATTAAAGGTTATTCGTATTTTTAAAAAAAAATAGAAATCATTAAGCTAAATGCAGTTTAACATCGGGGCAGCTTGTCGGTAAATACTAGTTGTGTTGTGTTGTCTTGATTTGATATTGCATTTCAGACAGTCGATTGATTGTATTGGTAACTACGTTCTACATGCTGAATCAATAAACTGCTAATTACACTACAAAGTAGTTTCAGTGACGTTTTTGACAGCGTAAAAGACGACACCAAAAATGTACAACACTCCAACAGACAGTTTTCTTTGATATTTGGAAGCACCGAGGGCGAATTAAACCGTTGCACCTGCTCCACGTGTGGGCCGATAAACTAAAAAGAATAATTTATTAAATGAATTAGAAACACGTGCACTACAACTCATTACAGTTTACTCGTTCCTTTGACCTTAAACTTGTGAATTGTAATTAAAGTTAAAACAAACTGGACCCAACTGTATATATATATATATTAATATATTAAAGCCTCAGCATTGATGACCAGACAAAAATAAAGTTTTAATTCAAAATAAAATATATAATAATAATGAAAATAAACAATTATACGATTTTGAACCTCAAGACCAACTTTAAAGGGCTTATGCACGGGAGACCTAGCTCAAGTTACAACCACTGATTGGTCGTATATGGTTATGGCAATTAATTGCGTAATTTGTATATACTGAAAGTAACAAGTCTTCCGTTTCCGGTTTAAAAAAAATATGAAGCACTAAAATGCAGTCGGACTGTAGCCTAATTGAAGACTAATTCAACCGAAAAAAGCTATCAAATACCTTTTTTGGTATGTTTTTCTTCCCCTGTCGTGTCCCTAAGCTTGTAAATGCTGTTACCTTGCCTGTCGATGGCGCACTTCTTCTAACGGTTGTCAACGTTTATCCGTTGACTAATCCAGTTCCGGTGGAAACGCGGGTTTCCACAAGAATTATAGCTGAATAGGCTACTACATTTAAAATGTAATCGTAATCATTATATCCTGATGGACCAGTGGATTCAAAAGAGGTGGTATAAATGTTTTTGTTTATGTTATTTGTAGACATGCCTAAATTTCAGGCCTGAACTTGAGTCAACATAGCCGACAACTTTCTTTAGGGAGGATAAAAACGAAAAACTAATAAACGATAAAATTATGATTATTATTATTTTTGAAAGTGTGTGAAGACAAGCATACAAACAAGTAAATTGTAGTGGTGAAACTCATAAATTACAGGCCATCATTCACGTCATCAATTCGCAATATAAGTAGACAGAATGCGTTATATAGACCATTCTGAGGGATTTAAACAATAACAATGGTCCTAATGTATTTCCTGTATTGCATTTTTAATTTCCATAGCTTTCAAGAATCCAAAAAGGTCCACATAGTGATAAATAATGTTATTGCAGCCATTTTAACATTACGATATTATTAAATAGCCTCTTGTTACAGTTGTGAAATAGTTTGGCAACAAGCAGAAAATGTTATAGTCTATAATTTCATACAGCTATTTTAGGCTATTGGCTACGATAATCTGCACCAGAGAAATCCTTTATAGACTTCATGTTTTATATTAAGAGGACGCTAAACTTCATTTTTACTCCTTTTAAGGCGTCTGACAATAATTTGAAGCCTATATCGTTAAAATATCGAATTAAAAATGTTACGCTGACGAATTTAAACGAGATCTATATTTTAAAATAGCCTATCAACATAACGTTATTCGTTATGGCCTATCTTTTGACTTGGTGTAGTATTTTGTAAATTTGTTATTCTTGTAAAAAAAGAAAAGAAAAAGAAAGTACAGCCTATACTCAATCAAGTGGGTTAAATTAATTCACTTATGAAAAAAGCCTAAATAAATAGGCCTAAACAAATGAGCTTAAATCATCTTATATTATTGTGCAACGAATAGAGCAAAATGTTAACTTACATTTGAGTTTAATCTTGCATTTTCTGTGTTATTAGGTAGCCTATAGGCCTATAAAATATGTCAGCCTAATTTAAGCCTATAAGCTACGTTTGTGGCTGCAGGCTAATGCAAATAATAACCCAATTTGTAAAGTAATTTCGCTGACAATTCATAATTAATAATAAATTGCGAATATTAAAATAAAATAGCCTACTATAACATATTTCAAAATAGTATGTAGGCCTTGGTTAAAACCAAAACAAACGCATTAAAAATAAGTAGCCTAAAACATCTTTATAAATAACGTATTGAAAAATAAGCGCAAATTGCGGTTTACAATTATAAACCTCGTTTAAATCTCCGCAGGAAGTGCCTTTAATAAAAGAGAAATTGACTCGTGGCCTCCCAACAGGTCACACTCTAGGAGAAGCATGTTTACCCCTGTATTCCCCCCTTTCTCAAACACACACACGCACATGACACTACGCATTTCTCCTTCGACATCATTAGCATCTGTATTAGTGTTACTATTATCATACGGGTTTCCGTTGCAAATCGAGTCTTGAGCCAAGAGAGATTTGTGCTCGACCTCCCGCCGTCATCTTATAGTTTATTCTAATGAATATTCTATAGGTGAACCATAGGACAAGGAAGTGTAAGGAAATCAATCTTTAACATAGCAGATAAAAACGCCATTTGACTACAGAAATTACGTTTTTTTTCTGTACGACGTGATGATGTTAAAGAAATAGCACGTACGAAAGCCTCAAATAATATTTAAAGGTAGGCATAGGCTACTGGCAGTCTATAGAAGCGTGGTAATACGATGATGATGATAATTATAATAATAATAATAATAATAATAAAAGTCATGTAAATATGATCAAAAGTCACCCTGATAAGCTTATGTTATATAAAACATTAATGTACTGCATAGAAAGGATAACTATATTTAAATACTAAAAAATCTAATTTGAATTTAAACTTGAATGACATTTAAAATGGCGTTAGTGCTAGTAAAAAAAAAAGAAACATCACAATATTTGCACTATTTATTTAGATTAAAAATAAAAGCATTTTGACTGATATAATTGAAAAGGCATTGAACAGAATATAAAGGCACCGAAAAGAAAATTATAACGGAGCCATTTGACATGGGGCAACCGGTCCACCATGTCTCAAGAGAATCCATCTGGACACTGGCTAGACAGAGTGACCTTCTTAATGAGCCCTTGCTCACCATCGTAACCCCGCCACGCTCCTGAAAGGTACATGGGACAGTGAACTGTCCCTCCAACGCCAGATTCCCAATGACATTATACGCTTTATAGGACTTATAGCTAAAATAAGCTTTTCACAAGTCTCGATTGGTCGAGAAGTCCACGACTGGAATTGAAATCAGTCACCAATGCCGCTGTTGATGGATCATCGTATATTTGACCTTTTGAATTGTGGAGGGGCTCCTGTATGTGTGCAGTGTATCTTGTAGAGTCATTTAGCCTCCATGAAGTGTGGAAATAAAGACAACGTTATCCTTGTCCTGAAGTTGGTAGTCCAATTCTCCCTGGATGCACACACAATAAAAAAAATATATTAATGTACATTAGAAAACCAATGCATACCAGTGTTGAATGTCAATTTTAGAGAACACTAGAAAGAGTCACAGCTTTAAATGAACACTTGATTTGCAGGTTTTTGTCATCATCGACAGTTGCTGAGACATTGACTTTTTCCCATTGATTGTGTTTCTTTAAATTACGGTCTGATGCCAATACATGTTTTCCCTGAAAGAATAACCCAGCACAACCTGACACTGGACCTAAAATGAGCATGTCATTAAAACAGAGAGTGGAAGCAGTGATTGAGGACCTGTACACACAAACAAAAACATACACACTCTTACCATCAGTTCCCAGTCTGCGTCGTTAATCAATACCAGAATCCCAGGTCTACTGTGTGTGTGTGTGTAAAAGAAAAAAGAAGAGCCCATGTAAGTGATGTGAGCTACATTGAAAACATGACAGTAAAGCAGCTCTCTTATAATATAATGCAGCCTGTTTATACACAATGAAATTCGCCAGTGCTGCGGTTTTCTAAGACCCTTGCATCTGCAGTTCATTAAATGAATGAGCATCTCTCTTACAAACATACACGTGTAATAAGAAACACAATGAAGACTGTGCACATAACACCCTTTCACAAAGATTAGCACAATATTTATAATTACAGGGATCAATACAACATAACCAAAAAATCACTTTGCATATTGCTTTCTGTGTGTAGCTATAAATACCAGTCTACTTAGATCATTTAAAAAGCAAATAAAATATTTTAACAATAATTTCAGGATGTTTAATATTAAAATGTTTTTCATTTAATTTTAGATTTGAAGTACAAGGCACTAGTGTTGAGGAACCCTGCCTTTCACGGCTAAACAGTCAACGCTGAGGTTAATACGCCACTGAAGACTACACTGTGTACCCGGAATAATCAAGGTATCCACAGCAGATTTAATATATTTTCAGACTGTTTTCAATGCTACAGTTCTTTCAAGGAAAGAATAAAGGTCATTTATGATGATTACCTCTATAAAATCAGTTGGATTTGCTAAACAAGCATATTAACAGTAATAAAAGATACTAGATTTATTTTTAAAAAAATTTATCCACTTTTTAGTCTTCCAGGAAATGAGAAAACAAATATTTCCTGTACCTCATGCATTAAAACAATTGTGTTTTATCATCACTGGCCAAATCGCACAAGCAAGCGTGGCATGCATCTACCTCCTTGACCTCACGCCGAATGAATCCGCAGCGAATGCCTAGCACTGCATTTATTACGAGCATGTCTATGGAGCGTGTGTATGTTTACCCGAGCATCATCCTGCATTAGAAACATATTTACTGTGCATCTACGTGTGTGTACTTACACAGTGTCGCCCTGCATAAAAAGCTCTGGGCGCTCCTTCAGCATGTTCCCTCGGATCCACGCCAGCAGCTGCTTCATGTCCCCTGTAAGAGTACCATAGAGGTCAAAGGTCACAAGTCAGAGTTCAGTGAGCCAGCCCCACGGTCGATGTGACGCGACAGTGCTTCGAATGCAAGGTGGGGTGGGGGGGGGGGGGTGTTTGGGTTTAAAGGAGGTATATCAAGAATAGATTTTTAAATCTAAAATAGATTTTTTAAATCATTTTTGAGAGCACCATCGAAAATATAGCTATGATGGTGATCAAATTCAGTTTTGTAAAAACAGAGAAGTCACAGAACCTAACCACATCGGTCTGAATGCACTGACCAGGTAAACATGATTGGAATAGGTTAGCATTGAGAAGCTGCACATACATTAGGGTGTGGGGGTGGAGGGGTGGGGTGATTAGGTGATTGATGGATATAAACCCCGCGCTCCAATGTGAATTTAAATGAAATCTTGAATGTCTCGCATCCCCCGTGAAAACAGAATGTGCTAGAAGGCGATCTTTATAAACAAACAACCAAATGTTGTGTGATAATATTCAAGGCAAAATATTTTTAATTAAAAACAATTCACCTTAATCCATCCAAATATTATCCTATCAAAGCTATTGGTTGCTCCAGTAATTAAAGGCCTTTAAGATGTGTGCTCGGTTATAACTCTAGCATATGATGGATGATAATTGTTTTGTTATCTATACATTCATTGTTAGCAATGAAGCTTCGCTGCCCAACATGGCGGAGAAGTCGGTATGTCCAACATCAACATTGTATCATCAGCATCCATTTCTGGAACATACCAGTTTTCTGCTCAGAGGGGTGGTAGAGACAAAGACAGAGAGAGAGTGAGGCAGAGGGAGTGAGAAAAAAAAGGAAAAAGAGATAGAAAGACATCTTTCATTTGATCTGGGGAGGAGTTTATTGTTTGTGAGTTTGCTATGGTTGATAATATTGTTAAGGCTGGGCACGCAAATTGTGCACTGTCCATATTTGGTATTCTTTAAGACTGCTAGTTTGCCCGTATGAAAAGCAATTACACTTATTGGAAATGTGACATCAGAGATGGAGCTTTAAAAAAAAAAAACACATCAAAAAATAGCTATCGCACTGCCAAACCAATTCTAATGCATGCATAGACTCACCTGCTTAACCACACAAATCATCCATATGGATTCTTATCCTTGTTCTGAAATATAATCCTGTGCATGTTCAATCCTTGTGTCAACAACTTACAGAGCCTTTGGATGCAAATAGAACCACAAGACCTTAATGTCATTTTGTTGTATATAATCATAAGGTATATTTGAAGGGGTATTACTGAATAGCTGGCAATGTCTGCGTAGGTGTTCTTATGTGTGTCAGCATAAATCTTGGTTGTAAATCCCACAAGGGAAGATTTTTTTTTTTAAGGAGGTCCATTAACTGAGGCGTTTGGCAATATTTAACACTGAATGCTGTCCATTCATACTCTGTATATATGTGGCAGTAGATGTTTTAGAGAGACCGATCTCAAATAAAGCAGCAGGACGAGACACATGGTCTCAGGCGGGCAACGTTAGAACTAGAAGCAGAGAACCAGTGTGGGGGGGCTGGGAAACCCTTGATGGGTTTGAGGAGACATGATGACCAGGGATGTAGCTGATAGCGCCATTGTGCTATAGTTAACTGGCTATGCCAGCATGTATAATTAGACCAGTACATATTAGCAAGAGGACGAAAGAAGAGTGCAAGTGGGTGCAAGAGTAAGGGTCTATACAATACTCTTGACTGGGCAAGTTTCCACCAGAACTGAAGCTTTCAGAGATGTCAGCACCAATGCGTGCAAGTGTGTGCGCTTGTAAGCGTGTGGCGTGCTTCTCAGCGAGAGACAGGGGTCGAGCAACAGAGGCTGTTTCAGGTTAATTGGATCGCTGTCAGCCTCTTCAGTTGTGTAACGATCGTTGTACCTTGCAGCTCAGCTAGCCCACAATCCTGAACCTATAAAGAAGAGTGATGCTTGCCCCTGTGCTACGCTATCTCTATGAATATTGACTAGAACCAAAATAAGGGGCGAAAACAGACGTGATCACTTTCAGCCACATCAGTCCTTTGATTGGGGGAACTTGAAAAAAATTAACCGAAAGTCTTTGACGCAGGATCCTCATACAAAGGGTGGTTTATGTGAGCCAGGAAAACAGAGTGAGGGGTCAACAAGATGCCCCGCATCTCTTTTGCTCTCTTTTCTGTAGGGGTATGGGAAGAATGGAAGAAGAGAAGAACTGGAGAGGTTGTGGTGAGAAAGGAGGAGACAGAGGGAAAACATAACTAGGAGGGGGGACTATGCGTCACTGCAGACAGGTGCATGCTGGGATAAAGACTGCGTGGGAGGGTGGCGACGTCTATGTAGCATAGCGGCTGGCTAACGCTCTCCATTTCATTTCTCTTTGCATGACGATCATCATTATCGCCACTATGTGAGGGTGGGAGGGAATAAAGCCATTCATCTTGCTCGGGATATGAGGCGTCTCTATGACAATCATGTGTTTGTGTGTCCGGCAATGGGAGGGGGGCTCAGCACTGCTCATCAATCACTCAGAAGGGTCTGGACCAGTAGACAGTAAATTTAGGAGAGATTTGTGTAGAACATCAGTGTCAGCCTTAGCAATCATAGTCAGCCAGCCGTGATATACTCAAATCAGGCCCACAAACATATATATATAGGCTATAGGCTTCAAAGGTGCTCCAAGGTCATCCCTGGGCCCCAGTAAGGTCTTGGTGGCCACATTCCCTTCTGCCGTCCACTTTTGTGGACAGGTTGTCCTGGATACTCTGGTGCCACATAGCTTGACCCTTCTCTTGTCAAAATGCACATATATCCTGATGTTCCCAACCTCAGAGCTGTGGCAGGGATGCAAAGACATTGTCATACTTAGCCAAAAGTTCTAACTGTTCATTACAACTCTGTCCACAAGTAAATGGATGAAGGGCACTGTCCATGAGGTAAAAGCTGGCTGTTTCTGCATAAAACAACTTTTTTAGTAAACATATTTGAGCTGGGGTGTCCAATCCTGCTCCTGGGGCACCAAAGTCCTGCAGATTGTAGTTGCAACACACTAGCCTAGATATTTAATTCGGAAGACCTTGAGTAGCTAGTTTAGATCTAATTTTGTTAAATGCTAAATTGGTATATAAGTTACTAAAGTATATAAGTATACAACTAAAGTATATAAGTTGCAGTTGGTACAAACTCAGCAGCACAAATTATTTCTAGAACTGCCCCTTTAGAGCACATTTCCACAGTTCTTTAAGCTCTGCACTGGCTCTTGGTCAAGTTGTATCAAATTGTATCTAGTGTATCAAATATTGTATAAAACTTACTAAGCTCTCAATAATCTTGCTACTTCGTATCTTTCTAATCTTCTTCAAATTTACACTCCTGCAGGCACCCTGAGACTGTCTTCATCGGCTTTACTTATTACAACACGCATTTGAGCAGTATGAGGTCAAGAACCTTTAGCTATGCAGCCCTTATTTGTGGAACACTCTATAGTTATAAAATAGCTCAATTTAGTTAGTGCAAATAGTTAGTATTTTAAGAGTTTCTAGTCTTAAAAACCCTTTTTTAAATTTTTTTTTCTTGATTGTATGATTATTTGTAAAATGTAAACATTATTATTATTATTGAAGTCAACTAGGTAAAGTTCATCAGCTGCATCAACTCATTAACAAATTTGTAGCTTTCCATTAATGACTTTTAAATGGCTTGCGCTCCAATCCGGAGATGGCAGAGAACCACTCTCTGCTTCAATATAGGGGGGTGCCCCACAACCAAACATCTCGCCACTTTAAGCCAAATGTCTCACCAGGAAGCTGCAGGAATGCAAGGTGTTTGTAGGAGTGAGGCATTTGTACTGTCAAGCATCCCCAAAAATGACTGCACACAAAAAGGACTTAGTGCTTTGTAACAATTGTGCCTCCCTCCTTCACTGGCCCTCCATTCTCCATACCTTTCCTGTGACCCCAGCACTAGGCATAAAAGATCCATCAACAGTATCACTGGCTGCATTTACAAGTGAAAGGGGCCCAATAATGGAGCAGTTAGGGGAAGAATGGCTGGGCGCAGGGAGGCTCACAGATGTTGGTGGTTGAGGGGGAGGTGGGATGTATGGAGAAGGGGCTCAGCTCTATTGTTGCTGAGGGAGGGGTGGATGAGAGGGAAAACTCGATTTGTGATGGCAGGCTGGCGCTGCTTCGCCACTGGCTTGAAGTCAGGCTGAAAGCAGGACTGGCTGGAAGAAAAGGTGTCCAGGGAAGCGTGTGAACCAGGGCTCTGAGAGGTCAGGGGACGAAAGGAGGCGAATGGGAAAAGGGCATATGAGAGAGAGAGAGCAGCCAAAAAGAAATAGATGTGGAGAAAGAGGCACATAATTTGGTATGATTTGTGTGGCTTTCTTCTATAGGAGCACTATAGAAAGAAAAAAAGCGTCCTTTAGTTCCAGCAGGCTGTTAGGCCAATAAGTGAACCCTATATCCAAATCTATGGAATTGGGAAACAAAGGATAATATTTGGAGCTAATGAAGTCATCAACACTGGGAATTGTAAAAGTGTGATAAAGGCGCTAAAAGTGGTTTCTTGCGGTTTTCAAACATATTTACTGTTACCTTAACCAAACCATAAGAAGATATACACTATAAGCATGAACATTCTGTAACTTTCATTCAATTTGAACGGAAAAAAACAACAACACTTTAGCAAATATTTTTTAATGAATGATATAAACTAGATTTTTCTTCTTAAGTCAGCATGAGTGGTGTTTGGTTATGGTTTTTGGGGTTCAGGGTGGTAATTTTCATTTGTATTTCATTCGGCAGACAATTTCATCCCAAGCAACTTGATGAAAATGATCTTGGTTATCCTCAATAGATCAAATGATTTGATATATACATTTCAGTAATACAAATGGTGCAAAAACCCCCCCAAAAAAACACAGATTCAAGGTTAAATTAGTGTTCATGCAAAAATTTTAATGTTTACAATATCTTAGAACCCAGTGATATTCATTATATGGTAAAACCGCGTGAGACATTTCACAGAAATAAGTAGTAAATATAAGTTTGCAACAACATGCAAGTTGGTAAACATTCATTTTTGGGTGAGCTACATGTTTAATAATAAAAGAAAGGGTTTATTTCAGTTTTGAGCACCGTGATACCTACATTAGTGAACTCCACAAAAAACAAAACAGGCATATTTTTCCATACTCACAGGGATTTGATTGGTCAGGGAGTGTCACATGATGATTCTTGACCCCTTCAAATAGCAGCTCAGCTCCTCCTCTGAAACAGAAGGCACACAATAATGCTGTTAATAATGCTACTTTCAGGTTAAGGCTGCACAATTTATGCTTTCAGTATTGACACCGCAATATGCATATTTACAATAATCACATCACCAGATATGCAATGTTGAGCCTGGATTATATTTGATCAGGCGCCACATTTCAGAACAAACACACGACTGAAGTCATTGCAAAGTGTAACCATAATCAAATTAAGGTTTATCATTTTCATTAGAGTTTGTGACTGTGTAAGCATTTGAGTCAACTGTTTGGGCACAAGAAATTTAAATGTTTGTAGCTTAAACAAAGACTTAAACCATTATGTCTATACAGTGTTAGTTTACATTTGATCATTCAATTTCTGACCTGAAAACCATAAAGCATTTGCATCTTATTGTATTTATCTATGCTTATAATGTATTATATTTTATGCAGATGTACTCCCCTACAAAATCATTACAATCAGTCTAAAATTAAAATAGTTTCCATACAGGGCTAATAAATTAACTGGTGAAATTGTTTTCATATTCCAAAAAAATATTGCATAAAAATAAAATATTGCAATGTCAGTTTTTTTCAATATTGTGCATCATCATTTCACGTAGCGCCTGTAAAAATCACAATACTAATGTTCAGTGAAGGTTCTCCCATTTACAAAATCATTTATCTACATCTTCCATGCATTTTGACAACTAGTTAGCGCAACAGGAATCCCCATCTTTTTCTTGTTTTTAAAATTCTAACCATACCATTAACCGTTTTTTTCATAGACACAAAAAAGATTGATTTTATTATTTTAAGCAGGGCAGAACGGCACTCAAGACTCAAAAACTGAAATTAATTTGTGCAGACCAACATATCTTCAAATATGGCATTATTGCTTGTACATTGTATTGTATATTGTTTTTTTTTAGTTTGTTGTTGATTTTTTACATTCACCAAACCAGTCAAACAGCATTTAAAAAGCGCAAAATCCATGTAAGAACAAGAGAAGGTGCATGTCAAAAAAACAGACATGGACATGAAGTCAGAGTAGGACTCATATAGCAGGTGCAGGCCCAATAAAGAGAGCTCACATCTCCTGGAGAATGCCCAGTTGTCCTCCAGATCGCCAGCCTTGGCGAGATGCCCGTTCTCTAGCAGTACAGGGAGATGCCAGCCTGTGTGCCAGCCTCAGAAAGTCCACTCACAAACACCACCTCTGTCCATAGGCGGTCACACAGGACTCTGATTCGACTTGAAAGCAGCGAGGACTCTGACCAAATGCCAAATACTAAATTTTGCAACATTTATAAAGGTTTACTTTGAGACATTTGCTCTTTTAGTCACCCTCATACAATCTACATTCCCTGCTCTATATCTGTGTTTGAAAAAGCATAATATCCAAGTAACTACACTTATTATCTCGGCAATATACTACATGTGTACAATGAAGTACAATGAAGCCAAAACAGGGTGAGCGAGAAACTGTATCTGACAAAAAATTTTTGATTTATGGCTTAGCAATAAAATAACTACGATAATTATCTTAATTCAATTTTTCAAGATTTGACAATTATTGATACTGACTTATTCATAATTAATAATTATGTGACTATGATGAAGCATGATCAAGTTAAAACACTTTATCATGCAAATGTATAAAAAAAAAAGCATCATTTATAATATTAAAAACAAAACAGAAAAATGCTAAATAATTATTTGCTAAATAATCATTTCTGCGTAAAATATTTGTTGTTGTATAACTAGTCATGTTTCGCATAATAAGCCCTTAGAAGATTAAAACAGCGTAATTTCTAACTACAGCTGATCAAATCATTATTAAACTGGTAAGTGATATTCTAAGTCGATCTCTCTCTTTTGTATGTTGTAGTGCTGTATTTATACCATATAATTGTAGTGTATTGAGTGTGAGATGGGACTCGCATATCAGCAATGTGTGTTGTGTTGGCAGAAAGAAAGAAGAAATGGCTGCACGTGTTTAGCGTTTTTCCTTATCGCAAACACAAGAGCAATCTGGTAGTGATTGCGCTGCTTTTTTCAGGGTCAATTATTGTGATATCCCGATTGTAACAGAGAAATATTGTAGACTGTAATAGACTAATACTGTAAGGAGATATCTCTGTAGACG
>CAIGQV010019090.1:3700893-3725408 GCA_903798115.1 Danio jaintianensis
GAATAAAGAAAGTCAAATATGTATGAACGCACTTGAGTGTGAGTGAATGATGAGTATATTTGATTTTTTAGTTGAACTGTCCCTTTAACTGGATCATATTGCATGTGCTACAAGTATAGAACCAAATATAGAAATTCACTAATATAACAGAATCTTGAATGTCTTACTTTGTGGACCACAATACTAAGTATGTGGTGTAAATATAAATGTTGGACCCTACTTTAAAATTCTGTTGAGTAGGGTCAAGTGCAGTAAATTGAGAGTACTGACGTCACTGCACTACTGAAGCTGCTCTTGCTTTGACTTTGCTGCCACCTTGCTGTCACATTGTAGAGCTGCACTGCTTAAGCCAAGAGTACAACAGTAATTCATTTGAAAAATATTCATAAATAATAATATAATGTAAAATAGCTTTGTTAAAAGCATATGTTAAAACGTTTATTATTTTTATTATTGTAATAATAATAATAACAACAATAATAAATTAATTATTTTTAACAAAACAACACTATTTACAGTCATGTGCTTTGAACTGCTCCTTCAATTAAATGTACATTTTATGTTGTAATTAAATACTGCTTAATACTTAATAATACTTATTAAAAAAAGAAAAGAAGTTGGGTGATAGTGACCCATTCATTTTCTTTTCGGCTTAGTCCCTTTATTAATCTGGGGTCGCCACAGCAGAATGAACCGCCAACTTATCCAGCATATGTTTTACGCAGTGGATGCCCTTCCAGCTGCAACCCATCACTTGGAAATTTAACATAAAAATTAACGCACACACATAATCTGTTTTAACTGCTCACACATAATCAGTTCAAACCTCTCCACTGTAAATATAGTGTTGCTTTGTTAAAAATATTTATTCTGGTTATTGATATTTATTTTTTGTAAGTCACTATGATTGTATGTGTGTGTGGGTGGGTTAATTATTTATAACATAGTTATTATTAGTATATTATAAACGACATATCTTGCTTACTAATGAAAGGGCAGCACAGCCTGCCATTCACGTGAAATCCACCAATAGCAAAAAGACATATGGTCCAACCCTCGGATCAATTCAAGTTCATCGTTCAAAATTTGAAAGAAGTTTTGTTGTGGCGACACCTTGCTAGTAGAAAAAGGTTCTACAAAATAACCAACACCACACATCATGCTCCTCAGCAAAGGTTAGTCTGTCCTTTGATTATTCCTGCTGATAAAGGTTTGGTCACTGCTTGGCTTTCAGTCCAAACGCACCACATGGACTGAACGTTTTAAAGCCAACCGAAAACTTCTGGTTAGCGTTATGATGTGTGTTCATTTCATGAGGTCTTTTTAACAGCATTCACAGTGAATATTCAGTTTATAATCCGAATATAGTTACTTAAATAGACCTAAGCGTTCATATAGTTGTTCAACAATTAAAGTTAAAGTTGTTCTCCTAAAATTTAAAACCATTACCATTAACTCGCACTCAATTCTAATTTATGAATACTTTAATGAGTTGAATAACACTTTAATGTGAGTTTAATTGCAACATATTCTGAAGAATGTAAAAAAAAAAACAGCCATTCACATCCATAAGAACAAAATATACAGAGTTCAGAATATCTTGTGGACGGTGAGTAAATGATGACAGAATTTTTATTTTTGGCTGAACTATCCCTCCCTACATGTAAGTGCCATGACAGGCTGGAGCTGAGCATGTACATTCATAGAAATGACTGTTAAAAAAAATTATGTAAGGAGGCGTCATGGCACATTGCAATTTGGGGAAGTGCTTCTTGCCCAGTATGTGACCCACTTTAAATTTGGTCTCAATCAGGCAGTGTAGATCTTTGGTTTTATACAAGGCAGATCTTAAATCTATTGAGTTTGTGACACAACAGTTCCTTGAAACACTTATCCAAATTCACAATATATGTGTAATTGAGACACTGTATGATGGTAAGGTAGGTTTTGATGCTGGTGTAACCTGGTTTTTGCTGGTCATGAGCTGGTTTAAAAAGGTTTTGACAGATCATTTAGGAAAGTTACACCAATAACTGGAGCTTCTAATCTTGATCAATGCTCTTTTTCTAAGTTTTTTATTCTGTGCTTTAGGATAGATGGAACTTATGATGTATGCTTATGATTAGGGCAACTTAAAATAGGAAAGTGACATCATAATTTCAGAGATTAATTCTGTAATTTACATCTTCAATGTATTTACTGTTGCTACGTGTACCTCTTCTTTGTGACATCTTTGTGTCTATGCAATAACCCTAACACAATAACCCTAGCACACATACATGAACGTTTCCTCATCAGCAAAATGTCTATTAGACTTAATTTTTTGGATGTTAAAAAGACATTCAGAATATAGTCTTTAGACTTTAAGATGTTAAAAATTTAGAATGTTTGTTCAGGAAACCATTTTAAGACGTCTATCAGACCTTTAAACACAGCAGATATTTTACAGACCAATCAATCTTTAAAAATTCCTCTTGCGGATGTATGTGGAAGCATGTTCAAAATGGCCACCTTAACATGGGCAAACTACACTTGTCTTCTTCACACAGTCAAACTGTTTGTCTACTGATTTTAAAGTAATACATTAAAATGAGCCATCTCAGTGAGGGTAAAACAGTGCATGATGACTTGGTCCAAATTCCCTCCTTTCGTTTTAAGACTTTTGGCCTTCCATATATTAGGAAACTTATGTTTATGCTGACTTTTTTTGACATTAGACCAATAACAATGTACATAAATCTTTGTCAACAGAAAGAATCATGATGCAAAGTAGATTTAAAAAATATTGAGATTTAAAGTTCCACTGTTCATCTTAAGGCAGAAAAAAAGCACAAAACACAAGCTCACTTATTTTATTTTCTAAAAAAAGAGTGCAAAACATATGACATACCAGTATTTACAGCACATAATAAAAGGATGCAATCACGTGACCTCGTCCAACTCACCTATCATCGATCGTTTGGGGGTAACTATTTACAAAACAAAATAGTCACACGTTTACCTTTACAGTAGAGAAACCAAACTTACAACTTACAGTCCCAGACCAGCAGGCCTTATAAAAAAAGTCCCAAAAAGGTTCCAAACTCATTTCCATTTATTATTTTAGCTTACTAAACAGAGCCCTCTGCTGGCTAAAAGTGAAATTGCATATGATCCACTTTTCATCCCCGATCTGCGACAGACGGCATCGTCTACTTTCAGATGTGCCTTTATTAAGATACCTGAAAAAATACCTTCAGAAAATTTCCCTGGTAATATGCATTGATAGACTGGGTGTGAAGTATAGCAGCTTATATATGATACACAATCAATTGTGGTAGAACCAGATACGTAGAACTTTTTCTCTTTACGATAGCTACCCAGAGGTAAGGGTAGAACATTTACATTTCGGACAGAGGTATATGCATGTGACTTTGGGTTTTGTTTGGCTAAATCTACCAGAATATGAAAACGCTATTGGACTAATAAGGTTTTGTGATGTGAATGAATATGTTGCAATTATTAGCTGAACTTTTTAAAACGTTTCCCTTGAATTGTAATTGCTTGTACAAAAATGGTCATAGTGTTGCTATGCAGTTATTGGTGGTTGCTAGGTGGCTACTAACTCAAACCAAATGAGCACACATCCATTCCCTTATTCAAGACTTTGAGATTTTTTTAGCTCTTATATTATATGCAGATATGAAAATCGCACACTATCAATTACAATATTAATAGTCCACCTCTTCTCAAAATCTCACAATATGAGGTATAATTCATGTCTGTTGGAAAAAATGGATGTGTTATGCAACAAAACAGGGAGTTTAAGCAAAACTCCTGATTCTAAATATACATTGATTCTCCATGTATCAGGTTGTGATTTCACTTATTGCCATAACATTGATTTGATCAAATGTCTTTGCTTACTTGTGATGGATGATCTCGACGTGAACTTGATCCATAAATTTTGGCTATATGGGTCTCTTAAATAATTTAAATACAAACCGACATTCATTGTGATCCAGTCTCTTGGACAATATACATTATGTCTCTAATACAAACAAAAAAGTTAAGTCTTATTGATATGGCCATATTGACTAAAATGACCTGCCGTGAAAGATATTAAAGTGGTCATATCATGATGGATTCAGTCCATTTTATTTACTCATCCATCATGAAACAGGCTGTTTTTGTGTTGCTGTCTCTTTAAGGCTTTGTTTTAATGCCCTTTTTCACTTTGATAATAAACACCAGCTTTACTTATAAAGATTGCGCTGCCTCATGTGACAGATTCATCAAACAATTTGAGCTTGTTTGATGAACCCAATATGAAATTTTGATTTGTAAAGTGGACGGTCATATGCTAATTGTGCTATTTAGCTTTAATAAATAAACTTATGCTGACACATTCTTCAGATCTGAGACAAACACAAGCTCAGGGTTTGCTTAATATGTTGTAGATAAATCACAGTATTACTTGTATAATTAGTTCAGATAGAGTTTAGGAGTAAAGTTCACTTGCTCACCCAATATATATTGTTAATGTTTACAGTGGGTGGTCATATGCTAATCTAACTGTTATAAATACACTATTGCACTTTACATACTGAAAGTTGCAGAATGAACTCTCTCATTCCAAATACAAAGGACTGTTTAATACCTCATGATATGACCTCTTTAGACAAAAATAAAAACCCCAGGACGACAGAAATAGAGGAAAGTAAACAGCATGTCTTCTATCTTACACTTCTTCGCTAACACATACAGACACCAAAGCGCTCTGGGAAGCAATGCTGTCAGACCTGGAGAGAGTGTGAATGTGAACATCTGTCAGACACTCATTAAAAATGAAAGCCCAATTCCATTTTTATCAATAAAGCAAAACAGAAAATAAACATATAAGCGAAACCCCCAAAAATTAGCATAAAAATAAGACTCTTTATCCAGCAGATATCCGTTTGAATTCATGATTTGGCAACTTACATTCAGACATCTGACAAGTGAGTGTGTATTCAGTCTATTCCAGCAAAAAGTCGTGACTATGAAACGTCAAAGCAGTCTCATCTCCGGTACAGAGACTCGTCCTCTTCACAAGAAACAAAAGCTGATTAGAACAAACTCATAAATTCACATAAAACAGGATTCAGACCCATTTGGGCTAAAGTCATCTTGGACTTTGTCACATTCTCTCTTTCTGAAAAGAAAGTGGTCGCCACTGAAGAAAGGATTTTGGCTGTAGATTTATTTCATTCCATTGCTGCAGTTCACGTCTGTGTCCTTTAGGGGGCGTGATCATGCTCGCATAAAGCCTGTGCCCTTTGTGCCCTGTTTTGCAATGTGGGTCCCTCATATTCTCCACCCCTAAAAGCGTAATGGTTCAGTCAAGGAGTAGGAGCCACAGACAGGTGAAGGGCCATACCATTTGTGGATTGTGGGTGGTGCTATAATTCACTGTGTCGTACAGGAGGTTCGAGCTTGTGGGATAGAGCAGTGAGGACTTTATCAAATTTCTCATAGCGCTCAGTTTGACTGCCTTCAGAGCCACGACTGCCCCATAAAAGCCTCATCTGAAACTCTGTACAGAAGATCTCCAGCACCTCCTTTCGCTCCTGGAAATCTGAGGAGAGATTGATTGTAAAGAACACAAAATGAAACGTTTATTAGAGTACTATCTGTAATGTATGTGAAAATGTATGTGCACTGCAATTTACAGCATAGCCAAAAGGTTTGGGAAATCTGTCTTTACATGCACATGAACTGTAATGGTTTAATATGGAATAGCTCACACTTTGCAGCTATAAAAGCTTCAACTTTTCTGAGAAGGCTTTCCACAAGGTTTAGGAGTGAGTTTATGGTAATTTTTGAAAATTTTTCTAGAAGCACATTTGTGAGGCCATGCTCTAATGTTGGACAAGAAGCTCTGGCTCAGAGTCTCTGCTCTAATTCATCCCAAAGATATTCAGTCAGGTTGAGGTCAGGACTCTGTGCAGGCCAGTCCAGTTCCTCCACAGCAAACTCCTCATTCATGTCTTTATTGACCTTGCTTTGTGCACTGGTGCGCAGTCATGCCGGAACAAGAAAGGGACATCCCCAAATTGTTCCCACCAAATTAGGAGCATGACATTGCCCAAAATGTATTGGTATGCTGAAGCATTAAGAGTTCCTTTCACTGGATCTAAGGGTCATAAGCAGTCACATCACTACACCCCTCGCTTTGCACTGCGCTTGTTGATGTAGAGTGTAGACGCAGATGCTCGAGCATGGAAAACCTCTATGCACTGTTCTAAAGCTAATCTGAAGGCCACACAAAGTTTGGAGGTCTGTAGCTATTGGGAGTCAGTTCCTCTAACAAGGAGGCTAAAGACCATGGCCTCTAGCGTCTGTTGCTAGAGCTCCTTTTTTTAGAGGTCAGAGAAGTGAGGTTTACCTGCACAACACTTCACTAGCTGGCCACTGTTATATGTATTTAGTACATCAATGTCATGTAAAATACACTTAGAGTTCAGTAAGTGTATTTTGGAAGCCAACTCATGTGTTCACCTTTTGTGCTGTCAAAGCGAAGGTTTGGGCAGATGTTTAAGAGGCTAATAGTTTTAGACGCAGATGTAAAATGACTAGTTTACCCTGTAGTTTGCTCTCTGCATTTGTGCGGTACAGTCCTCCGTGGTGAGCAATGGTTCTGGCCGCCTCCAGGTGACTCATGACCACATCCACACCAGACTCCACACTCTCCCAGTTCTCCAGAGCCTCTCCTGCTGCCACACTGCGCTCCAGCAGAGACAAGACTGGCACCACATGAGGGAAACACGTGCTCGACAGCACACACGTCTCTGAAACACACACACAATCAATCATCAATAAAAATAAGAGTTCATGCTAGAGCTGCTAGGGGGTTAATAAATTAGAATACACTCTAATAAATTCATGTCATCTCTGAGCATTCATTCATTGTATTTAACTTATTATATTTATTTAATTAAATATTGATTTTTTTGTTATTTACCTAAAAATGATCTTACTTTAAGTAATAAATGAAACAAAATAATACCCACAGCTTTTATTACACTCAAAGAATTCATTTGATTAATTTCTATTACCTTATACTTAATTTAGTTGTATTTTTATTTTAAACAAAATAATACAAGTAAATTAAATATGATTGATTTCATATAATTTATTAATTACACCTGCTTTATTAAATATTACTAGATGCTATTTAAAAAAAAAATTTCAATTGAACATACATTTTAAATAAATAATATTATAAATAAAGCAATACAATTCATTTGAAAAAATAAATAGTTTTTTTTATTTGCTATTTTTTTGAGACGCTTTGCACTAACTAATTTTGGCTTTGACAAGATATGTCATTGTGTTACTGTCATTGTGAAGTGAAACTCCACTTTACCTTTGCCATCATTCATGGCCTTCAGGAATGGCTTGAGTTTCTTCTCATAGAGAATGGCTCCTTCTGTGTGTCTCTGTCGCAGTGTCATCCACGTCTGCTCCAGTCGAGAGATCTATGGACACATCACAAAAACATGATACAGGTCAAATATTCTGTCCACATAAAATTAAATTGACTGCTTTTATGCTTCAAAAGCGTTTGCTAAATGATTAAATGTAACATTTTGTGGAAATGGCCTAAAATGATCATTATCTTTTATCTGTAATGTAGAGATATGAAATGAATAAAAAGTGCCACGAATTGAGATTTTGCATTCATTACAGCTGTATTATATATTTTTTTAGCCCTTTATCTTTGGTTTGTGGTGGATTTTTGGTTCATTTTGGTGCCATTGCGTCAAATTCCCCATTACTTTTTGACCATGGGTATAACACTGTTGTGCTCCTGACATGAAGGTCAGTTCAGGTTTAGTGGTTTGTTGAGGACAGGTGTGTTTTCTGACCTGCGGCAGCTCCAGGGCTCTCATGACTGCGGCGAATCCGTACATGTTGCCCATGTTGCTCTTGAGTTCAGCAGCCAGCTGGATAGTTTTATGCAGGAGGGCTGCTCTCTCCTCCGTGCTGCCCGTACAGCCCAACAGATCCACCGCCATCATTATAGACATGGTGTAAAACCTGTTGAACGAGAGACAAACACGGTGAAATACAGCTGATCAGCAAGGTTTCAGGAAGCATGGTATTATATATTACAATAACAATGTTTTCTGTAAATTCAATCAATAGTTTATCAGTCCCTCCAGTATTTTGTGAAAATCTGATTTTATTTTAAAATTACTGAATTTGTGTCGAGTTTTTCCAAATTATTCTGCAGCTATGCTGTGAAAATATACACAAATTTACACATCTTAATTCATTATTGATTTTGTTTACCTTGAGAACCGTTGATCTCTGTAATTTATATAAAGAAAACATTGAGAGAAACAGAGAAACTTGAGTTTACCCTTAAGCCTGCTGTATCATATTTGAAAATGAAACCAGTTGTTTAAAAATAAATCATAAGTTGTCTGGGTTTGATTAATGGCTATTTGAACATGTTGATGGAAATTATGCAGAGAGCGCGTGCTTACTATATGTGTGTGTGTGTGTTTGTGTGGGCGTGTGTGTGAGAGAGAGAGAAGGCTACGTTTACGAAAGCAGATGCATATATAGACATTAAGCGATTTATACAACTCATGAGGCCTAGTTTAAACAGGCTTTTAATGCACATTGCGATAATGTCACATGACACGAAAAGTATGTATTGACAGCTCAAGGCTTTGAGCACCGGATGAGCATACTCTATTTATAAATACTATGTTTTTGAATGTAAAACTATGCAAATGAACTCTGCGGTGCTATGGGAATTTGAACAGGGTCCTGGCTGCAATAAAAAAAATATTTGTGTGCTTCACAAAATTAAGACATTTGCTTGATTTTGCATTAAATTCAGCAATCATGGAATCACTGGGTTTATGCAGTCAAGCCCAAATATTATTCATACCCCTGCCAAATTCTGACTTAAAGTTACTTTTATTCAACCAGCAAGTAGTTTTTGACCGGAAATGATACAGGCTTCTCCCAAAAGATAATGAGACAACGTACAAGAGGAATTATTATGGAAAAAAATATATATATTTCTCAGCTTTTATTTACATTTGCACAAAAGCTTAAAGTCAGAATTTGCCAGGGGTATGAATAATTTCAGGCTTGACTGTATATATTGACTGCATGGATAGGACTATTTCACTTTAAAGTGTATAGACTAATTTTCTCACTTTATTTAGAACCTCCAGGCAAATGTTTAAGAATGTAGAAATAGAAATAAATATTAATGAAATATGTATACAACACTTTTCAAAAACAAATGATTACAGATGCACCAAAAATAGTGCTAAATAAAATGCAAAGTGTAAAAATCGCTAAATCAAACAGCTCAACATTAATCGCTATGCTGTCTCACAAGTCTGTGTGGAAACAATTTTGTGAGGTGCCTTCATTCACAAACACTGAAAGTCAAGTCCAAATTTTCCATTGTCCATTCACAAAGTCACTGCCCTGGCAGCCGCCTAAGCTTTCGGATGCACATTTCAAGGTGCTTCAGGGGATTTTTAAAGTCTATGGCATGTTTTGATCTGGATATGTGCACATATCGAATGCGTTCCCTCACCTCTCCAGCAGATCCAGCCTCAACTGATGTCCATGAGGAAGAGTCAGCTGCTCCAGCCCTGAGCTCACTCCCATCATCCTCTGCATCTCCTTGGTAACGCCCAGTATCCTAGCAACCTGCAGATGGCCACACAGTCACAAGAGCCATATATTCAAGCCTAATATATTCACAGGCAGTAGAAAAAAAAACAATTAATTAGCCTTGAACTCGTCCCCTCACATGATGAATGTGGTCAACAGCAGTGTGGAAAGAGTTTATTAACCCTGAAGGTTTAGATGTTAATGGAGAGCACAGACAGATGAATGGTTTGGGTTGCTTTCCAGACTTTATCAGTCCGCTTCACATGTGCCTTATGTAATGCTGTCTGCCCTTATGGACCGGAAAACAGAATCAAGGGATTGAGAACCAATAAGACTTCAATCTGTCGGTCTGTTGTGGGCTTTACCTGTTTACATTGTTTTTAGAGGTGGGTTTAGAAAATCTGAATGTGTATGCATGGAAAGGGTATTGTCTTGAATTGAACATGGCCTTGGGATCACCAACCATTCATGTACAGAATATTCATTTATTAAGTTATGTGGTAAATAAGCCAAAACTGTATCTGAAAAAACAAGCAAGGAAACAAACAAACATTAAATTTTTGCATTTAACATTTAAAAGTTTTAAAGACCTATCTATTATCTCTTGCTTTTACTACTCCTTGTTTGTTGTTTTTTTTATTATTGCTTTTACGTATTAATTTGGTAGTCTTGTTGTGTATTTACATTTTATTTTCAAATTTTCTACTCTGTATTTAGAGCTCCATTTAGTACAGTAATTTGGTCAAATTTGGTCATTTTTAAATGTGCTTTATAAATAAATATTGATTGAATTAATTGTAATTTATTTCTCCAAAAGAAGAGATTGACATCTTTTAGATTTTAATAAATATAAAATGTATATCAGTTTTATATAATCAGCAAGTATTACTATTATTATATTATTATTATAATAATTAATATTAATTATCATATTATTATTATAATAAAATAAGCAAGTATTATTTATTAATATATAAATAACAGCTAGTTTTACATTTTAAATTAAAGTTCATTTTATATAAAGTACAGCTCTTAGCTCTAATATTAACTCCAAAAATATGTAAACCTGCATACTACGCATTTAACTTCATTAAACGCAAATCATAGTTAACTAATTTTATCAACAACATTTCTGTCAATAGATTTTACTACAGTTTATATGAGGTTTCTTAACCAAAACAATGCTTATAAAATTTAGTTACACTGTAAAAAATGCTGGGTTCCACACAATTCCTTCAAGTTGTCCCAACACATAACTCAAGAATTGTTGATTCAACTCAATTTAAATATGTAGTATTTTTTGGAGTGTACGATCAGGGTTGAAAAGTGTGTGGGATTTAGACTTTATATAGAACATAGAACTTAAAATATATTTTTAAAATATAATATTCATTTAAAGAATAACAACGTGCACTAGAAAACTAGGTAAATTTTGACTTCATACAGACTAAAGTAATGTGTAAGTAGGCTACTTGAAAAATTATTGTGCTCCAACTAAGCAAAAATCTAACTGATTTACAATGTTTTGCTACACATTCTTTACACATCTTTTTAATGTAATTTATAAGTTAGGTTTTCTGTGTTTCAATAAAATTTTTATTTGTGTTTTTACCGTGCAGTCAGCCTTGGTGATATGCTTGGCGGCTGTTTTGGGATCCACCTCCGCCAGAAGCTCCTTCACCCTCTTCAATACGCTCATCTCCAGAGGTTTATTCTCGGGTGGCAGAAGAGTCGACTGGTATTTCCCAGGTTTGAAGGATGAACTAGTCTCCACCAGGGGGAGCATGAAGCCCTCCACCCCGTCTGGAGCTCCAGAGCCCAGGCTTTGGCCCTCCTCCACTTTCAGCCTCTCTACGTAGCTCTTGCAGGGAGGAATGGGGGCCTGTCCGGGCCTCAGCTCACAGTAGCTGCCGCCTTGCTCTGAACTCTCGGATTGGTACCCGTGAGCAGGTATAGAGTGGGTGCTAGGGGCCGTTTCTGAGCAGGGAATGTTGTTATTGGAGGAGGATGGCGAGAGGTGGGGATCGCTGGAGCGCCTCATCACTGGAGAAGGTGGGATGACTGCGAGGACACGCCCACCTGAACCATGTCTGTGGCGGGAGACTGGAGAAACAATTAAAAATAGCAGATTTAATTGGGTAAGTTAAGCCTTAAATGGCAAATATTACAATACTATTTATTTATTTTTATTATATATCTGTATTGTATCTGTAAATATAATACAGTGGTTCCCAAACATGTCCCCCAACCGCCCCCCACCTCCAAACAACACTCCAAACAATTCTACTTAATTAAACACTCCTGATTCAACTCAATAGGTCACTGAAGATACTCCAAAACCCACTGTATACAAAATCGTTCTCTATATCCTTAAATAGTGTACTGTTTGGGAAAGCAGACATTTGTAGTGGTGTTTGAAACCATAGTGGACATTCTGGAGTGCACTCAATCAATCCCATAATGCACCACAACAATGAATGTAGAACTGATATACATTCAAAGGGTATAGGGGGCAATTTTGGATATAGAGCTGAAATGGGTGGCTTACATAATGCAAAATGTGCATTGTTGGGGTTTTTCCAGCAAGGGTATCACAGCGTGGGGTTAAGGAGACTTATTACAGATACTGCAAAACCTAAAATGGGAGTGTCTGACTGAGGAAACATGCAAAATGTGTAATGCTGGGGGACTTCCAGCAGTAGTTTTGTACTGGGGGACAAGGGAACTCATTAGTAGAGACTCCAAGACCTGAATAAGCTTGCTGAAAGTGATTTCGACTACCAATTTGGTTAAGGTGGTCTGAAGAAAAAACTTGCACAAAAGACCAGAATACCAAGTGCTTAGCCAGTGTACTATGAAAATGGCACAGGGACCACTAATGTAAACAATCTTCAAAGCACAATGTGAGTAAACCTAAAGAACAGAAATCACTTAGCTAAAGTGTCTTGTGTGCTGCTATTATTTTTTTGGGTAAGTGATTTCACTATGTCAAAAATTGTTATAGGTATCCAAAAATTATGCCATAGTTTCCACAAACTACGGTTTACAGCTGGTCATTAAGCCAGAGGAGCTGAAAGTCAATTAAAGCAAGTGGAGTTTCTTTTCTGATAGATGCTCTAAGAGGCTGACCAATCAGCTGCTGACTGGGGCAGCTAACCAATCAAAGAAGGCAGATTCCATAAATAAAGATAGTTCCAGTCCCCGATTCACATTCAGACATTTCCAATTACTCTACAAACATTGCATCAGTGTTTTTCCAATTGCAGTTCAATGTAAAATGTATTTCAGCAAAATGAACAGTTTGTTATTTATTTATGTATGATGGCCCCTTCTGGTATTATGTCTGCATCATTCGGGGTTTATTTTGAGAAACACATATCTCCCATCAAAGAAAGTCTTCTCAGGCGAGAGAAACATTAATATGTGCATGTGTGTAGAAGCCCACAGTTTCCGAAGTGCAGAGAGAATATCAAGTAACACTTTACCTGAAGGGGTTTCATAAGACTCATGAAACCTTTATAATCATGACATGTCATGAATGTGAATTAGATTTTATGCATGCTTATGACAACTGTCAATAAGTGTAATTCACTCGGTTAGGACATTTTAAATGCAAAGATGACATTGTTTGTTATGACAACTTGACCTAAATACATGTTTTTATCTTTGTCATTTCAGATACAATAACCTATATTTATCAAGCTACATTGTTTAATTATGCTTCTAGTAGGTGTCAGTCTGGTTTAAACTAATTCAGTATCAGTGTGATTAAATATTCAGGTACATGCATAAGAGTGTGTGGACTCACTGGCGCTGTAGGCAGGGGATTGAGGTGTTTCCCCCACAGGGGACAGTGGACAGCGGTACTCTTGGATCTGATCCATACTCATGGCGCAGTTCCTCATGGCATCCTTATGGTGCACTGTGGAAGGACTGGAAAGGACAAACATGCAATTAAATCCTCCTTTCTTTGACGAGACATCCTAGGTTTGGCTATATACAGTTGAAGTCAGAATTATAAACCCTCCTGAATATCTGTTTAAAGGAAAAGATTTTTTTCAACACATTTCTAAACGTAATAGTTTTAATAACTATTTTCTAATAACTGATTTCTTTTATCTTTGCCATGATGACAGTACATAATATTTTACTAGATATTTTTCAAGATACTAGTATTCCACTTAAATTGCAATTTAAAGACTTAACTAGGTTAGTTAGGTTAATTAGGCAAGTTAGAGTAATTAGGCAAATCATTGTATAATGATAGTTTGTTCTGTAGACAATCCAAAAAATATTTCTTAAGGGGGCTAATAATATTGACCTTAAAATTGTTTAAAAAAAATTAAAACTGCTTTTATTCTAGCCGAAATAAAACAAATAAGAAGAAAAAATATTATAGGAATACTGTGAAAAATGCCTTGCTCTATTAAACATAATTTGGGAAGTATTTGAAATAGAAAACAAATTTCACTAATAATTTTGACTTCAACTGTATAGCCTTTTCGGCCTCTAATTGTAAATATCAACACATCGCACAGCTACAAGTCTACACACATTCGGTGCTATTGTGATCCTACAGACAGCATGCACAGAAGCAAGTGAAGGGATTCCATGTGGCCAAATCTGTTTGGAAAACAGAGTGAGGGGGAGTGAGTGGGAGGGGGGTCTGTGCCAGCTGTGAACACACACATAAGCGCACACACACACCAGCTGCTGCCCTCCGCTGGTTTCACCTCTGGCTCGACTGTCTGAGGCTCATCTGGCTGTGTAGGCTGGACGGCACTGATAATACAAGACATCCTACATGAGCACATCACTCCTGCATCTTTGGCACATGTGCATATGACCAATTAAAAGATTGTTCACCCATCAGTATGCCCAATTTTAAACCTTAGACACCTGAACTCTAAGAATGCAACTAAATAGATTAGGAGATTAATTAACATTGGTTCTTGATGCAAATATGATCTCCATGGTTAGAATAAGATCACACTAAATAGACATAATCCAAACCAAACCAAACAAACAATAATAATACATAAGCCGAAAGCATAACAAAACATACAATGAAATTAAAAAAGAAACCAAATCTAAAACATGGTATTATAAACAAACCTAAACATGGTATTGTGTCTCTGAAGCTATTTGACGCTTGGTGGTCACTTAAACACTAAATAAATCAAGGCGTCCGTGGGGTCTTAAAAAGTCTTAAAATGTCCTAAATTTTTAAAACTTAAATTTTAGACCTTAAAAAGTCTTAAATTCATTAAAAAACTATCTTGTAGGTCCTAAATCAATCTTAATCTTCCTCTGTCCAAGTAAAGCTACCCAATCGGGCCGACATCCATCCAAATACCAACAATCCATCTCAATAAAACCTTTTTTTTTATATTTACATTGCAAATTATTGAATTATTTTTTATTGCAAAGAGATACAATTTACAATAGCTATGTAACATTTTTTACAGCAATTTCTCCAAATTGAATTCCCTAATCAGGGAAAGAAAACTAAAAACCATTACACAATTCCTCCTGATAATAACATATCACTTTACATGATACATTATACTCAATCAATTTAGACCAAAAGCCAATAAATGTATATTTTTGATTATGTCATTGTCTCCATAATAAATATACTTTTAACAATGTTAAACTTGTCATTAAAAAAAAGAAATGTTATGTTGAAAAAAAAGTGTATACAACTAAATTTTTCTTGTTTTGACACATTAAAATATGTCACTAAGAAATTATTACATTAGATTTTTTTTTTGTGGCAACAGAAAAAAATCATTAGTGTTTAGCCCTGTATAAGTCTAAAATTTAATTCATAACGGTCTTAAAAGGGTCTTAAAAAGTCTTAAATTTGACTTGATTAAACCTGCAGAAATCCTTTAAATGAATTTAAAAAAAAAAACACAAACACATTAAAAAAGTAATAAAAATGAATAAAAAATCTGTAATATAATAAATGTGCCTTTGAAATATATATGAATATGCTCCAAATGCAAATAATGAAAAAAACCCACAAGAAAACTAAAGAAAACTAAACATATTCACATAACTTAACCAATTTAGTGGTAACTAAAAACACCAAATCAATAGTAAAAAAGAAAACAAAATAATATCAAATGAAGTAAATAAACAAACAAGCAATATTATGACAGTAAAACATAAAAAATGATGGTCACTAAAAACACTAAAACAACAAAAACAAACTAAAAAAAGCTAAATAAATCTAAACTAAAACAATGCATCATGAATTAGTCTAATAGTTGATCCATCCTGATCTCACGAGAAAACTATTTTACGTATTGTCAGAAGAGTGGCTAATTTGTACAAATTCATATGATTTAATTCATATAAAAACACAATTTTTAAAAGGATGCGTGCCCCCAAACTCGTAAGCCCAACTCTCATTGGAGGATGAGCAAACTGTATCAAAATGTATAAAACGAGATCACACAAACCCATACGAATTAGCCTCTAAATCAAAAAGTTATGAATTGCCGTGAGATAATGTAGGTTGATCTGCTGAAAGTGTACCTGTGAGGAATGATCTTCTCTGTCGTCAGTCCATCTGTCATAGTAACACTGCGTCTCTTGATGTGCGCCCCCCTCTGGGCAGATGGTGAATGTGTAGATGCTGGTCTTCCTCCAGCTAAAGCAAACGTGGCCTCCAGGTACCTCAGCGGCAGCGTTCGGTTCACTGGACACAGCAGCTGGGCTCCTGTTCGCGGGCACACCGCTCGACCCGTACCAGCGTGGTGCCTGACCAGCGTGGGTACAGAGTCGAAGCTCTCATTCTCTAGCATGTACTGGATTTTAGTTTGTCCGCTTTTGACCAGGACTTTACTGATCCGACAGTGAATCACTTCTTGCTGCCAGCGACAGGTCAGGACATAGTCACCCACTGTTGACAAGGAGTCCCGTACTAGGAAGTCGCCGCTGCGTAGGACCAAGGTTTCAGAGGCCTGTGTTTGAGATAAATAAATTAGTGGGATTAATTAAAGAAATGTTGCAAGCCGGATTCAAACCTACATTTTCCAAATGGGCATCAAAGAGTAACATGCCACAAAATCTAAGATAATTCTCCATCCACTCATAACACATATGTTAATGAGATAAATAGTGCCGAAATCTCTAATAATAATAAAAAAACCCTCAATATTTACAATATAATACTTCAAATATGATGTATTAAGATCATGTCATGGAGCCCCACACTCCCTTTATTTAGTGTGTGTGTTCAGTTTCATTTACTGATTTCGTATGACTGTTACATATGTCAGGTAAATTCTTTGTATGAAGTTACTTATGTCTTATTATAAAAGTAAAATAAATAAAAACAACTTTCAATAAAGGGCGACACGGTGGCTCAGTGGTTAGCACTTTCGCCTCACAGCAAGAAGGTCGCTGGTTCGAGTCCCGGCTGGGTCAGTTGCCGTTTCTGTGTGGAGTTTGCATGTTCTCCCCGTGTTTGCGTGGGTTTCCTCCGGGTGCTCCAGTTTCCCCCACAGTTCAAAGACATGCGCTATAGGTGAATTTAATAAACTAAATTGGCTGTGTGTGTGAATGAGTGTGTATGGATGTTTCCCACTGGGTTGCAGCTGGAAGGGCTGCTATGTAAAACATATGCTGGATAAGTTGGCGGTTCATTCCGCTGTGGCGACACCTGATGAATAAAGGGACTAAGCCGAAGGAAAATGAATGAATGAACTTTTAATAAATAAATAAATAAATAAATAAATAAGTAAACAGTGCTGAACTACATACATATATTTTAATTGTGTTTACATCATAATGTTTCTTAATTTTTTTATAGATTTTGAATAGCTGAATTTTCTTATGAATTCTAATATATATATATATAATATCTATAAATTAATAACAAAGTAATCAATAATATTAATTATTTAATTCATTATTTCATTAAACTATTTTGTTTACAGATTTTTCTGTTGAGTTTTCTTTTGATTTCTAGAAAGACTTGATTTATTGATTATACATTTGAATACCAGACTTTGTCTAGAATCATGTTTTTAAATATTTATAAAAATATAGTAAAATACCCAAATATATTTTACTGTTGCTGCCCTGCATTTTTAAGTTGATTCCTATTAATTGTAAAAGTCACCTACATTTAATTAATTGACTTTAAATGTCAAAAATATTATTTAGAACGTAAAAAATTAAGTGTTAAGTGTTAAGGTGTTATGACTGATCATATTTTTACTTTGTTTTTTTCTTCATTTACAATATTCTAATCTAACATATTCTTGAACTGAAAATTATATTATTAGTTAACTTTGTATCAACTGAAACAACATATCTTTGTGTATTTTAAGACACTCGACGTGCTTTGTCCAGCAGATGGCGCTACAGTACACAGTGTGAGGTCAGAAGTGCAGCATGGGGGCGTATCGCCATGGTGACTGGCTATAGTTTATAATAGAGAGGGCTGGAGTTTGTCTTTTCTGCAGCTCCAGCAGGAATGCATTATGTTAATGCGCAGATGGCGGATCTCAGAGTAGAGACGGCGTGGGCTGCAGTTTGACGGCTCTATGGTGCAAAACACACACACTCACAGAGAAACCCAAATAAATACACTCGAAAACAAGCACATATACAAAACAAATACAGAAAGAAACTACATCTAAAATGGCTAACAAAGTTTTTCCTTCACCTACTCATTAGTTTGGTTTATATCAGTGTATGGACTTCTCTTTGACGTCCATTGTCTTCAAAAGTGAAGTGTGTAATCATTATGAAGTTAAAATATATTCTTATTATTACAGTTTAACATGAAAAGACATCTATAACTTATCTGTAAGCTACCAAGTGGTGTAAAACTAGACTTTTCCCTCAGTTTGTTTGAGTAAACAGATTGGGATTTTGGGAAGGCTGATGATGTAAAACTGTAAAAATATTGTTAATTAACAGGTTTACATTTTTATTAGTTTGAAGTGGTATAATTCAATTCAGTTCATCTTTATTTCTATAGCGCTTTTACAATGTAGATTGTTTGAAAGTGGACAGAGTCCCATTTTTATATGGTTCAGACGGATTTTAATCAAACCAAACATGACAAGAGGAAACACAGCCTTAAGTTTTTCTGGCTTAGTTTTGGTAAACTAGTCCATTTTCCCACCAATTTTAGATCAATTAGCCTCTACATGGGAAAATACACCATGATTGATCATGGCTGTGGTTTCCATATTTTGTGATTCTTTTTTTTCCTCATTTATTTATGTTTTTGGATTATGGACCTTGATCTCTCCACCAACTTTGATGCTGAAAAGTTTGAAAAGTAATTTTATTGACATTTTTATTAGTTTGAAGTGGTATAATTCAATTCAGTTCATCTTTATTTCTATAGCGCTTTTACAATGTAGATTGTGTCAAAGCAGCTTAACATAGAAGTTCTAGTAAATTGAAATTGAATCTGTGTCAGTCCAGTTTCCAGAGTTCAGTAGTAGTTCAGTTTAGTTCAGTTCAGTGTGGTTTAATTTTCACTGCTGAAAGTCCAAACACTGAAGAGCAAATCCCTCGATGCGCAGCTCAACAATGTGTAAACCTGGTAATAAACTGCAGTACTTTTTTTTTTGTTATTTTACAGACTTAATTCTCTCTCTTTAGTTCTCCTACAATATATTGTTATAAGCTGCTAAAATAATTTTCAATAACTGTCAGAAACTCACTTAAACTGCAGTGTTGAATTTTCAAAATCAAAAGTCCACAAAGCAGAGATCAAGGCCCCTAATGCAAACCTATCCGTAAATAAATGGAAAAAAACCTGTGAATCACGAAATGCAGAACCTGTTAAATCAACAGATATTTTTTTTTCAGTGCATAGATGGCCTGCAGTTCTTACACTCAACGTGATTTATTTTACCCACATATGCTGACTGAAATCATTATTTCGGTTAGTGTTACATAACTTTCGACTTGAGTTTTCAATGGTCTGCTTGACAAAAAAGGTACCAGGGTGATGCAGCAATTGCTTTAAAATATGAAATGAATCACTGGATTTTTACAAAGTTTGCCAGGTTAGTACTTTTAAGTCTTTTAAAGATATTCAGAGTCTTATTTGAAGCTCTCCTTGTTGAAGAAGTGTATATTTAGGATGTGTTCATACATCTTCTATGTGTTCATGTGGTATTTTTATCATTTGTGAACTTGTGAAGAGCTTATGAGATGTGTAAAAGTAGTCCAAAGTGTGACAGGAATTCCTCCTTCACACATATCTGCTGCAAAGAGATGCGTTTCTTGTGTCTATATTGAAATGTAATGGGCAATGTCATGACTTTGACATAGTTAATTTTGATGTCTTTGGTTTGAGTTGTGTTCATATTTCAGTCGAACCACACCAGAGATTGTTTGAAAGTGGACAGAGTCCCATTTTTATATGGTTCAGACGGATTTTAATCAAACCAAACATGACAAGAGGAAACACAGCCTTAAGTTTTTCTGGCTTAGTTTTGGTAAACTAGTCCATTTTCCCACCAATTTTAGATCAATTAGCCTCTACATGGGAAAATACACCATGATTGATCATGGCTGTGGTTGGTGCTAATAGTGTTGACACATAGCACTGAGGTGCTCACGGAGACCAGAGTTCGATTCCCGGTTCTTCACCTCTCTCTGCTCCCAACACTTTCCTGTCTGTATATCTCCACTGTCCTATCATAATGAAGGTGAAACCCCTAAAAAAGAATTCTGACTGTGTATAAGTCAGCGAACATTGCGAAACTCACCTCTCGTGGAATATGGCCATGGTACCAGCCGTGGCTTCTCATGTCACTGCTGCTGAGTTTGAGTTCCTCCTCCAGCTCCTTCCTGAGTTTCTCTGGAGGCGACTCCAGCAGGTACTTCTCCTTGGAGAACTGCAAAACACAAAAACAAAACAGCACATAAGTCACTATTTCATAAACACGCAAACATGTGATACAGCAATTGAGGAAAAAAACTAAACATTCTTGAGCAAAAAATTGTAAGGTTTATTGTCTTATCAAACTGGCAATCCATATGAGAGATTAAATAGTAATTTGAGTCAGAATGCACTTAAAAAAAAAAAAATTTCATTTATATAACATCTAACCCTGTTGCTAAACAAATGGAAGCATACAAATACACACTGTCTCGCCAAAAGGATAATGCTGTCTCAACTGTGTCTGTTTGGACAACAGCCCTCTGTGTCCAGTAGAAATAAAGCTCAGTCTATGAGTGTGACAGTTCAAGCCAAAGGTCTCAACCGTCTGACACAGGAAAACTGATCCAAACACAGGAGTCATTGTACTGGTCAATAAAAAAGCCAACGGACAAAGCTTAGGATTCAAAGTGTGGCAAGCTGTTTTAACATTTAATCAATAAAATATACTAAGATCTATTTCCATCTTACTAGATGCTACTAGTACTTTTTAAGAGAAAATAATCTTTTCTATTAAGTACTAGTACTTGCACATTAACCGTAGTGATTATTTTTTTAGGTAGTACTACCTTTCTGAAAAATACTTACTCATTGGACACTAGTTCTTATTCATTAGATAACAGTATTTATTTATTGGGTACTTATTTAATAAAACAAAATTTTTATATTTTTAATAGATCCTAATATTTATTTATTAGACAGTAGTTACTAGTAACAATTTTCATCTTACAAGTCACAACTGCTTTTTTTACTCATCTTATATTATTACTATAGTCAGAAAAGCCCTAGTTAAGTTCAGTTAAAAATCTTAGTATTTTTATAAATAAACAGTAGTTTCTAATAAACATGTACTATTGTTTATTGAATAAGTTCTAGGTACTAATATGTAAGTACTAGTATCTAAAGGACAAGTACAAGTATCATAGATATCTAGTAAATAAGACATAATTCAGAAATTCTAATAAATAATAAACACTATGATAATAATAAGAACTAAAATCTTGTGAAAAGACAACTAGAAGTCATATATGAAAACTAAAATCTATGGGTATCTAATAACAAGCACTAGAATATTCTGCTAAATATGATAATGCTATAAATGCTAGAACAACAGTCATAATTGGAAAGCATACTGAAATGTTAATATCTGAATGTCAGGTCCTCATATAAGTCAAGTGTTAGAAACATTTTTAAATTAGTTATTACAGGGTGTCCACGGGGTCTTAAAAAGTCTTAAAATGTCTTAAATTTCAAAAACAATTTTATGCCTTAAAAAGTCTTAAATTCACTGAAATATTGTCATTTTAAACGGGTCTTAATTTTCCTTTGTTTATGTAAAGCTACCCAATCGATCCAACACACATTTAATCACCAACAACACGTCTCAATAAAACTTTTAACAAAACTACTCTCTAATATTATAGTTCTACTAATATTATAATTGTAGTCTGTTGTGCAAACATTTAATTTTTAAAGAGTTTTTTTGAAGTTATGTTGAACAAAAATGTATGTATTTAACTAACGTCTGCTTGTTTTGACTCATTATTTAAAATATGTGGCTAAGAAATGACTAATTTTTTTTTCTGCTGGGCTATTAAAAAATCTCATAAAAATTTCATTCTTTGTGGTCTTAAAAAGGTCTTAAAAAGTCTTAAATTTGACTTCGTGAAACCTGCAGAAACCCTGTATTATTAACATCAGAATAGTTACAATCACTAAAAAAGTAAGTCCACTAAAAAATAAGAACCAGTATACACAAATAAATACCTGAATCTAATGAATAACTGCATGCATATATTAAATAGGCACTCTAATGAATGAACACTGGTATGTAATGAATTAGAACTAGTATATAATTCCTAAGTAGCCTACTATAATCTTTTAAAAACCTATTAGTACCTAAAAATAAGCAATATTTCCTAAAGAAATAAGCACTAGCAGTTAATGTGTACATACTAGTATTTAATAGAAAAGATACTAGTATTTTAAAAATAAGTACTAAATAGATGTAAAGTTTTATATACTAAATGTTAAAGCAGCTTGCCATATTCAGTCGGTGAATATAGGAGATGGAGGATCAATTCTGCAGTCCTGGGTCATGCTAATGGTCTCTTCCTCTGTGGTTCTGAAGTAAACTGATTAAACATCTGCTTCCTTTCTCTCTTCGACCGTCTTTTACACATGGGATGCAGGAAAAGATGCTAGATTTCAGCCGTCATTTATCTGGTTGTGTGAGCAAGTGTGTGTGTGTGTAAAGTGTATAAAGATAGTGAGGCAAGGTCAAGTGTAGGGAGTTATTGCTTTTGTCTCTGCCTCCAGGGGTCGAGTCCACCACCTGGGTCTAACCCAGACCTCTCCGGAATCTCATATAGGTGTCTGTAATTGTCTTTTGCTGCCTCATGATGGCCACAAGGCATGATATTCTGGTCTCATATATTCTCAATTTAGGACCACAGGGGAAACTCCAGTGTGTGAGTGATAACAGAGCCAGGCTGATATACGGAGTTCATATTGACTTATGAGAGGTGCCTTTCACAGGAGGCCGACGACTCTTTTCCAATTTCACAAAAAGTTTATTATAGTGTTTATTTGAGGAAGGAGTTGAGTTGTTTATGTGAAGTTTTGCCCAGATGGGATGGGACAAGGCAAGAGGAAAGCGAGATGAGCAAGACAAGATACAAAAAGAAGAGATGAGATGTGATGAGAAAAGACAAGGGGAGATGAGCATAAAATGAGGGAAAAAGAAGAGATTATTTAGAATAAATTAGACATGACAAGAGGAGATGGAGTGAGATATACAGAGACGGGGGGATGTGAGGATAAGGTAAGGTTTCAAAAGAAGAGATCAATTTATAGGAAAAAAGAGATGAGACAAAATTAGGAGAAAAGACAAGCTGAGGCAAAGTGAGGTGAGAAGACAAGAGCAAGACAAAAAATCCAAGTAAAACAATGAGATGAAATGAGAAAGAGACAAAATGAGGAGATGGATGAGAAATGACAAGATAAAATGAAAAGCGAGATAAGAAATAAGATGAGAGAAGACAAGACGAGGGAAGAAATTATGACAAAATTGGATTCATTGAGACAGAAAGAAAAAAGCTGAGAAACAACGAGATGAAGTGAGGTGAGATGAGCAAGACAAGGGATGAAAAGATGGAAAAACTAGATGGTGTGAGGAAAAAAGGGACAAGTAAGAAAATAAGAGACAAAGTGAGGTGAGATGAGACAAAACAAAGCAAGAAAAGATGCCGAAATTGCATTTAGACAAAATGACAGATGTGATGAAATGAGGTGAGATATGAGAAGAGACTAGATGTGAAAAGACAATGCAAAATGAGGTGAGAAAAGTCAAGAGAAGTCAAAACAAAGCACGCTGAGATGCATAAAACAAGATGAATTGATGCAAAAAGAGACAAAGTTGAGAAAAGATTAGATGAGATCAAGACAAAAAAAAACTATGTTAGAGGAGACAATTGAGAAAGAGACAAGGTACAAAGTGAGGCAAAATGAGGTGATGGATGAGAAATGACAGGATAAAATGAAATTTTGAGATGCTAAGAAAAGATGAGATGAAATAAAGTGAGATGAGAAGAACAAGAAGGGATAAAAAGATGGAAAAACTAGATAGTCTGAGAAAAAAAAGAGATAAGAAAAGAAAGTATGAGACAAAGTGAGGTGAGATAAGACGAGACAGCAAGAAAAGATGCTGAAATTGCACTGAAACAAAATGAGAGATGCTAAGAAAAGATGAGATGAAATGACGTGAGATGAGGTGAGCAAGACAAGGGTTGAAAAGTTGGAAAAACTAGATGTTCTGTGTGATGAGATGAGCAAGACAAGGGATGAAAAGGTGGAAAACTAGATGATCTGAGAAAAAAGGAGACAAGAACAGAAAAGATGAGACAAAGTGAGG
>CAIGQV010019090.1:3725418-3740571 GCA_903798115.1 Danio jaintianensis
AAAAAAGGAGACAAGAACAGAAAAGATGAGACAAAGTGAGGTGAGATGAGATGTGACAAAGCAAGAAAATAATGTCGAAATTGCATTAAAACAAAAATATTCATATATATATAATATATATATTAATATATATAATATTCATGAAAAGGTGTATTGGGCCAAGAAAAGAAGAGATGAGAACGAGAAGAGACTAGATGAGAAAAGACAAAGTCAAAACAAAGCATGCTAAGATGCAAAAAAAACAAACTAGAAGAATTGAGGCAAAAAGAGACAAAGATGAGAAAAGATTAGATAAGATGAGAGACAAAAAAAATGTTAGAGACAATGAGATGACAGCAATTAAAGAAAGGTCAAGGTGAGTCTGAGAAAGGATCCATCAGAAAAAGAAGAAAAGAGAAAAGATGAGACAAAGTAAAATGCAAGATGACATAAGGAGCGATGAGAATAGGCAAGGCGAGGCACGAAAATACAGTTATATAAGCAAAGCTGTGGTGAGATAAAATGAGACCGGATGAGAAGAAATGCACCTGGTAGACAAGAAACAAAAGGACAGATGAGATGACGTGCAAAAATGTGAGATAAGATGATAAGACAGAAGTTTTGAAGAAGTTTTAAGAAGCAGGTATTGTCATTTCTTCAGAGATTTGCTCATTAAAAAACCTGAAGAGAGGTTGACGGAGATCGAGCTGCTTTCTACTTTTCGAACAGTGATGTCTGAAGACTCCAGAGAGACACCTGGGCTCTTTCAAGTCCCCTTTCCCCACTTAGAGCTGCCCCCGAAGGGCTAAAATGCCTTTCTCGCTGCCCTCTTTCTTCCACAGAGAAAGCACTTATGGCAGTCTAATGAAGCGCATGCTGGGAGAAATGACCTGACCACATGCGCAAACACAGACACACACGGTGTAACCTCTACAGAGGCACAGGGACAGAAAGAAATTCAAGATACAGAGCGTAGAGACACGGAAAGGGGGTGATAGACCTCTGTTGCTCGCACACCCCCAGCACTGAAGCAATGGTTGTCATGGAAACCTCCTATTATGTGAGTTGGCCTGGTGCCGTTATATGTATCATACACACACACACACTCTGCAAGTAAGAGGGCATTGCATTGTGAGAAACAATTATGCTTCCTGGCACAAGACAGGGCATCAGCAGCCAAGAGACAGAACTGACAGTAAACTTTTTTTGGGAAAAAAATAGCAGTTCCCAATTATACTTAATATATGGTTGTTCCTTGTTTCCAATGAACAATAACTCAGACAGCAAAGGCTCTGAACATTGGACGCCACTTGTAATGGAGGTCACCAACTAGTCCAGATCCAGCCAGAAGTCACGTCCACAGATCTACCATATTGTTTTGTATGTTTTATATGTTATAGAAGTTTTCATAAGACTCCACAGGATTTCCAGGAAATATGGTCTGCCTGGAAAACAAAGACCTGACATATTTAAAACTCTAAGTACAATACAACTCCAAAAGTTGTACATGTCTTTTATTGTTCAGAGATTGATGTTGTGTTGTCATGCTTTTAAGGATAATGCTAACATAAAACTAACTGTGATTGGTTGGTTAACCTGCCAGTCAGATGACCTGTGGGCGGTCCTTAGTCAATTAAAGCTGCAAATGGAGTCCAGTCTGAAGGTCTAATTATGCCAGACTCACCCCAATTTGGACAACCATAAACATTCTCTGTGAACTAAGGGGTGCACAATATATCAGCTGCAATAAGAGTATTGACTGATAAACTGCTATAATGTTATCATTATTGGCTTGATCAGATAAAAGTCTAATTAAATATGCATTATTTCCACAATTCCACCTGCCTTCCACATAACAATTAAGAGGAAGCACAAGATGCCAGGAGTGAGGGAGATTTTTATTGTGAAAAACACTTTTTTTGAAAATAAGGATTGAAAATAGGATTTTGAGAAAATAATGCAGTAAAATCAATTGTCCACTGTATTAGTTTTTTATCAGCTTATGTATCAGTTATCAGCTCTTAAATATAAAAAGTAATTGGTTTTCAATTTTGAAATAGATACATCCCTAAAATAAGCATGTATTTGCATTCATAATTTTAATAGATTTAATAGATTCCTTGGTAACAAATAAAATGGATCCAGAAGTATCTGTCTATTAGAAATTACTGCTTAAGTAAACAGCTACCCATTTTCATGCTTTAAAAAGACCACTTTGTTAAAATAATCAATCCTAAATTGACAAAGTACTATTGCTGCCAAGTGCTAACTTGGAAATATACAATAATCCACACTGCTCATTTAATTTAATAGTAATGCAGAGGCTAGACATTCTAAAACTTTAATTGAATACCTCTGACATAAAACCTTGTATTGAACAAACAGTACTTCTAACCCTCCTAGCAATATTTCTCAGTTAAATTAAATATGCTGTCTACTATGGAAGGTCTGTGATGGTCACTCTGTAGAGCCAATACAATTTATTTAAATAATACTCCAATGGCCAATAAATTTTGTTTGTAGCAGGTTGACATCAAAGCATCATGAGTGCTGGATTACTGTTTGCTATATTTTGAGTAAAACTGAACAATTTTTAGCTGGTTTGTAAATTTGGTCTCTGATTTGATCCAGTGTGACACGTCTCTGCGTAAATTCATCCACAAATACCAACCCATTCAGAGGTGTTTATCTCCAGACCCCCATGGCTTGTCATGAATAACATCCAGGCATGATTCATCGCCCAATTTCACTCAGCACCCCCAGTCTCTTCAACCACCAATCACAGCGTTGCGTTTAACCAGACCCCCGCCTACCTAATTCCATTTCCACCAATCACAAGAAGCTTTCCAATCACTCAGATCACGTTTGATTGAGTGCAGCTGCCCCTCTGGGTGAAAGGAAAACCATAGATCCAAAAAAAAAAAAAAAAAAAACCATTAGGCCGACACGAACCACAGATATGGCAGATAAAGATTCACAGGTCAGCGCCTGCCATTGAGTCTGCTCTCTGGGGTAGAGCTAATCCAGTCGGCCCTGCTGAGCAATGACCCAGTGCTTTGAGAGATAACAGGACAGCTGGTGTTAAAATCTCCTGCCACTCTGATGCGGAATATGATTTGGACCATAAAATAAACAAAGGCACAAAAGTATGAATGTTTAGTCAAGAAATTGCAAGGACGTAGTAATACATGTAATACACATTCTTGGAGGTACCACGGTGGTGGTACCAGACCTCCATCCTCAAGGGGGCAAAATAAGTACTGTGGTTCAATGTGTGTGGCATTACTAGTTTTACTTACCATCCACTAATAAGGTATTATGCAAATATCTAGTCAGCCAATCACATGGAAGAAACTCATTGCTGGCAGGCATATAGGCATGGTCAAGAAAATCTGCTGAAATTCAAACACAAGCATTTGAACATGCTAGAATTGTTGGTGCGAGACGAGATCATCTGAATATTGCAGAATCCCAGAATCTGCTGGGACTTTCATATTTTCACCCCCACTCTGTTTTGAGGGGCAATGGAAAGGGGTAGGTAATTGCATATATCTGGGTTACTGTTAAAATGACATTACAAACATCAGTTTAAACTTTGTTATGCTTGAGTTTTGAGTCTTGTCCATCGGCTTAGACACAGCCAAACACACACTGTCCTATGACCTTTCCCTCCGATTCATCCAGGGGTCCTGATTTTAAGACGTTGTCCATCTGCTGCCCATGCGGTTTCGTTGTCCCTTGATCCCACCTTAAGCTGTCTTAATGCCCATATCATCTCCCAGAAATCCGTCTATGCATTATCCCTTCATCTATCCTTGCTGTCTTACACCACCCAAATCTCCACCAAATCCCCATATCTGTCATTGCTGGCCTACATCCCAACATATTAGATCTGAAACGATTTCTGTTTCTTAGATTCTCTCTCTTGGTCTGTCTGTCTCTCTTCAAACACACCCACACACAATCTCTGGTGTTTAACAAGCACATATGCAGGTCAAATGAGGTACTGGATCTCATACAACTCTATTAGCAACAAAGCTAAGCTGCTGTTGTGAATATTCTAAAGGTGTAAATAGATAACCATGTTTAATGTACATCCAGTTTCACATGCTTTAAATATTTCTCATCCTTTGCTCTGTTAGAAGACCTTAAAGTCTAAATGAAGACAAAATTTACAATGTTTATTTGGCTAGCTCATATTGTTATTCTTAAGGTGAATAATTATTCCAATGAAAAAGGTTTGTTTTGGTATTCTTCAATCAAAGTCTGACTCAAAGTGTTTTGAGTGGTGGTTCTTCTGTTGACATCAACTTGATGGCTTCCATAGCAACTGCAAAGCAATTTGATCAGAGTGCTATTGTCCTTATTCTTCAATGTGAAATAAGCTATTTTCTGTGATTGTTTTAGAACCTCTAATTAATTTGCCTATGGGGAAAATGTCTATGAATAAAAAAAATGCCAATGGAGTCAAACTACTTGCTTTACAAACAACTGCTAATGATTATACATACAAATAAAAATAATATAATAAGAAAATACTAGTTTGCAACATCAAACAGCATAACAAGCTGTTTATTACAGCCAAAATCAATGGAAAAGAATGAGACCGGAAGTCTCAAGCCAATAAGGTTCCAATGGCTGCGCCCATTCGTACGTGAAAGAATAAGGTCAATAGTAAAACGCTTATGTGGTCAAAAGCATTCAGACAGCCACAAAAAACAGCTACTCTCCATCCACAGCCCTAACACATAATCCTCATGGGATGTGTTGTGAGAAAGCCCTTCAAACCAAGGCATGCATACTTTGCTGTGAACAGAAATACACAGATTACAATTGAAATGGTGGTCCACATCCTTTTTTATTTGCTTAGTTTCACACTGATGTATAAACAAGTGTACCATGGGTTCGTGCATTCAACAATACCTCTGCGTTGTAGTAAACACTCCCACAGAAGTGATGTGGAGCATAACAAGATAAGAAAGGAGTCTCGATAAAATCTGAACATGTGACCACAAGATACACAGCTTGATAATAAGTGGAATCAGGGCCTAGGAAAACAGGAAACAGGATTTATGGTTGGCCTTTTTTCCACAGAACGAGACTTTTTTTAAGTTGCTTCTGTCCATAAATTCAAAAATGGACTTTAATTTATAGGTAGATGAAAACATAGCCAGTGTTTCATATGCATACATTCATTCATTCATTTTCCTTCAGCTTAGTCCCTTATTTATCAGGGGTTGCCACAGCGGAATGAACCGCCAACTATTCAAGCATATGTTTTACATAGTGGATGCCCTTGCAGCCACAACCCATTACTGCATGGGAAACACCCAAACACTCATTCACACACACACTCATACACTACGGACAATTTAGTTCATCCAATTCACTTATAGCGCATGTCTTTGGACTGTAAGGGAAACCAGAGTGCCCGGAGGAAACCCATGCGAACACGGGGAGAACATGCAAACTCCACACAGAAATGCCAACTGGCCGAGCCGGGATTCGAACCAGCGACCTTCAGCTTGTTTTTTGGGACAACTTAATTGTTTTATATTCAGTCCACTTTTTCCATAAATTTATAAAAACTAATAAGCTAAATTTACTCCTTCATGTTGTCCCAATACAAATCAGTTGTGTGGAACCCAACCTTTTTTACAGTGTACCTCAATGTAGTTCCTATTGTGCTGGGTTAAAAACTATTAATCAAGTAAAATATGGCAGAATTGTCTGTATCTACTCAATATATCAAATCTTTAAGTTCAACAGTCTACCTTGATGGAAGAATTCACTACATAACCTTGAACCCGGCCAGTCTCAGATAAAGCAAAAGGAAAGTCACTGTAAATAAACTCAGTTAAAAGTTGAGAGTTCTTATCTCCAAACTTTGAGTATCTGAGTCACTGTCCCGCAGCGTTTTGAGGAACTGCAGCACAGGGTTAGTGCTCAGACCGCATGGGCATGCAGCGAATCTGGAACAGTTGATTAATTTACTATGCATGGAAAGATGTGCTCTGAATTATGAACTGTATTCTCAGTGTGATGTCACACCCCATTATTTTTTCATCTAAGCTAAATTTGAATGCGTTTAGAAAATGTGTTAAGTGGGATAAAAAGAAGACATCTTATATAGAAAGCATCTTATATAAAAAAAATTCACAGGTGAGCAAGCGGTCATGTTGTGTCCGCTTATCAAGAGCTTCATTCATCGAATCAATGTTATTGACCTTCTGAGTATGCAAATAAGAATGTTAACTCAAGCTTTACAAATGTACAGTGTGACATTTTAAACCTCTTGTATAATCTCAGCAGTCTTGGCATCAGGCCTCAATCCTCCCTCTTTTCAGCTGTTTCTGCCTCGTTCTGTCTTTTCAGTGCACTTGTGTGTGTCTCCCTGTTGAGCTATGCAGACACATTTAGGTGTAATGACTCTTGACTGAAGTCTTGTATGGCTACCATCTGCTTCGTAATGAGGGTCTATATGGACCCTTATAGTCAACATGAATGATTCTCCTTTTCACATGCAGTGTACAGCAAGGTTATTATAGTTTAGCATTTATTAAATTTTTTTGATACTATTTTTTTTAATTTGCTTTACATTTCAGTATATTTTTTTATTTGTTTCCTTAACGGTTTTGTTCATTTCTTTTGAGAACACATTTCTATTTCGTTTTAATATATTTACTTTAAGTTTTTGTTAACAGAACATGTCCACTGTTGATCAAAAAAAGTTTAATGCTCTGTTAACGCTAATTTTTGCACAAGCCTTTTAGTAATTGTAACAAAAACTGAATCCAAAAACAAACAAATGCAACAAATAAATTAAAAATTATGAAAAATTCAAACAAACTTCTTTATATTAAAGCTCATACTGTTAATTAAACTTGCATAGTTTACATCTTGCAAATGAAGAAAAGTTAGAGAACAAATATTTATGTTATATGTTTACATAAAAATGTTTTTGTATATGATCACTTGCTTTACTGATGTTTTTGTTTGTAAAGGCGCCATCTACTGGTTCTTCTCTAAACAGCTGCAGGTCAGATTTTCCACCACAGAATGAGTGTATCTGAATTCTGAAAATGATCATTTATTTTTGATGATTATTATTATTTTTAATTAGTTTTAGTTTTTAGTTTTATTTCGCCTTAGTGCGCAACATAACTACAGAATAGTTATAGAATTTAAAAATATTATAGATACTCTATGATCATTTTTGTGCGAGATGCTAATGGTCTAATCCCATTTAATGATCTATGCTAAGCTAAACTAAAAGGGCTCCGGCCAGACCTTACGATCGGCTGAATGGATTCCAAAATGGTAAAACTCAAATGTTTAACTTCAGGAGAATTGTAAAACCAGCCTGTTTTTAACAGATGAAGAATTAAAAAATGTTAATAAGAGACAGAATGAAAGAACATTTTCAAAAAATTTAAGATTTCAGATTTGGATTGTTTTTTCATTAATTTCTTATATATCTTTTAAACTGGTGTGGTGCTAGGCAAACATTAATTGAAACTAGTCAAGTCAAGTTTTTTTATATAGTGCTTTTCACTATGTAGATTGTGTCAAAGCAGCTTAACATAGTTCTAGTAAAGTCCAGATTTCAGAGTTGAAGTTCAGTTAAGTTTAGTTCAGTGTGGTCTAAATTTCACTGCTGAAAGTTCAAACACCGCAGAGCAAATCCACCGAAGCACAGCTCCACAAGTCCCGATCCGAGCAAGCCAGTGGCAACAGTGGTGAGGAAAAAAAACTTTACCAATTGACGAAGTGAAGGGGAAAAAAAACCTCGAGAGAAACTAGGCTCTGTTAGGCAGAAAAACTAGTCTTTTCAGTGGTGACTAATCTAAATGCCTCTGATTGTCTTTTGTGTTCATTAGATTAACAAAAACATGTAATTGAAAATTATGTAGCGATGCAAGTCAACAACAACAAAAAATAAGCAGAAAGAAATTTGATGCCATGTAAACAGACCTAAATGCCACAAATTGAAACCTTTTTTTAGCCATAATTGATTTTATTTAGCTACTATATACTGTTTATTTCTGACCCTGTAACCATGGTACTTTTTTCTATCAGTAATACACTCAACGATGCACATTCACCTGGATTCAACTTTAAATAATTACTAACAGAAGTTTGAGTTCAGCTCAGAACAGAAGAGGAATTAGGTCATCTCAAAGCCGCCCTGCAGTCCCTGTTATTGGCAACCCTCATGACCCATTAAAAATGAAGCAGCGCTCTTTAGTCTTTAGCATTTTGATACAGTCAGTCCCACGTCAAAACACACACACAAATAGGCTCCTGTCAAACAGCATCAGTCATCTGCAGGGCGTTTTGTTTTTCTGTGTTCACCCGCGAGGTCACAGGGCGAGTGTGTGAAACGGGTGACATCTCATGAGCCAAGAGTGTGACCTCAGCTCTCAGAGCGCAAACACCTGGTCATCTCATAGAAAAACAGCTTGGTCCCCTCTGATAGGACGTCTCAAGGGCGTTGAGATGCATTTTGGGGAAATGAGGGGAAAATTTTGGGTGGATGCATGTGGACAACACCCCATCAGCTACAGCTCTTCTGGCGAGCTGTTGTTGGGAATTCTGTGTCTGAAACCGCTCCCTATACACTATACAGTGCACTATTTCAGATGTTTGCCATTTTGTAGCGGTGTCCAAATACTGAGTGAATGACTTCATATCCTTCACTCATTTGCTACTTTTTACCCACAATCCACCCTGATTTTGAAGCGATGTTTTACTATTAAATTTCATCAATTATTCAAGAAAATAATAAATAACGTGTTCATATACCTGTGTAGGTTCTTGTTGATAGGTATTTTTTATATTGTTTTAATTAAGTGATATTTAATACTATTTATATACTATATGTTACAAAGAAATGAATGTGAAAGTTGTTTTAATTTTAAAATATAATTAAAAAGTAAATGTAAATTTCTAAATGTATATTTTTCACAAATCAACAATTTGTTATTAATAAACTTTTCTTACTTTGTGTTTTCAATTATACATATGTAATATAGTTTATTATAAATATAAAAAGTTCTGGGTTGTTGTAACCCATGTTTGGGTCAAATATAGATAAAGTCATTGTTGGATTCATTTTTTCAATTCATTTCAAATGACACATTTTAACCAAATGGCTGGGTTTGTCCATATTTGAGCCACATTGAATCACAAAAACCCATCATTTTTTACTATATGTATAATTGACAACACAATAAAAATAATATATATATATATATATAAATACAAATAAAGTGTGTGTGTGTGTATATATATACACACGCACGCACGCATGCACGCACGCACGCACGCACGCACGCACGCACGCACGCACGCACACACGCACGCACACACACACACTCAGAAATAAAGGTACAAAATCTGCCACTGGGAAGGTACATTTCTGTTCTTAACAGGTCCTTAAAATGTACATATTAATACCTAAAAAGTACAAATGTGTACCTCACAAAAGTGAATCTTAAAGGTATAAAAGTGAACCGTAAGGGTACTAATGTCCACCTGTACGGTACAAAAGTGTACCTTTAGAAAAGGTACCACCCCAGTGACAGATTTTGTACCTTTATTTCTGAGAGTGTATATATAAGTCTTTTTACACGTTTATGTTTCTATACTGTTATCTTCCTGTTATTAAAGTGAAAGTATTGTTGGATGTTTATTGCAATGTTTAGATTTTTGTCCTAATTGTTTTATTTTTCAGTGTCCTTATAAATGTCCATAAACACTCAAAAAATAATACATTTTCTGCTGCTTGTTTAAACTACTTATTTAAAATGACCTGGAACAACATAATTCTTGAGATTTATTTTTTCGGGACCACTTAATTGTTTTATGTTCAATCCACTTAAATTTGTAAAAACAATTAGGTTTTAATTTAATCCATTTGTGTTGGGACAACATGAAGGAATTTTGTGCAACCCAGCATTTTTTTTACAGTGAAGGTATTAAAAAAGTAGATAATTTTGTTCTTTTTGTTATCAAATAATTGAGTACATGTGACAAATGAACAGTGAAACTTATTCAAAAAGCTAGAAAATAAATATTACATGGTAGTTGGTGCAATGTTCATAATGAAAAATTTCATGACAAAATATTTTCTGGCTATTTATGTCACTGTCTCACTTCAGCCACTCATTTTAGCTCCTTCTTTCCTGATATAGTCCACTCAACTATACAGGGATTAGTGAATGAGTGAACAAGTGAGCAGTTTCAGACATTCATTCCAGATCAAGCATTTCTACAAACCCTGAGTGCTTCCCGTGGTCTGCCAGGCCTCGGGGTTTGAATGATTTCCTATGCATGTCTAATGTCTTTTTCAAATGAGATTGATAATTAAGCATCAATTATGAATTGGCGTCCACGCCTCTAATTCAGCTGAAGGATTCTGGGATTCAGACTGACGTTTGGGTTGTGGGAGTCTCCGCTTGGACCTGCTCATGGGATTATGAGACAGTTATATTAAGGCTAATTTAGTCTGTCTAGATCATTAGGACACATCTGCAAATATCAAGTGTGTTAATATAGAGACTACATTATACAGATTGCCAGTCACAGGATTTTTTTTTTAGATTTTTTGTTAAATGTGCTAAAATATTATAAAATTGCACTGTAAAAAAATAATAACATCAAACTGAGTTAAAACTGGTTGTATAACTTAACAAAATTCAAAAACATGATTAACTTTAAGTTATTAAGTGATTAATTAACTTTAATTAGTCTTAATGAAAATAACAATATATTTTGTCATGATTTATCATATATTTTTATAGTGTGTATGCATATATGTGTTTTTTAATTTTGACTCTTAGACCTAGAGCAGTCTATACAATACAATTGTAGATTTTGCAAACAAAAAATATTTCAAAAGCGCTCAGAAAGAAGAACGTAGGGAAATACAAACATGCATTGTAACACATAAATAATAAACAGTAATATTATCAAATATTTTCAATAATCACAATACTGTTATTCATTTTTTTATATAATAAATATAGGAAAATGTAACATAAATAAGTCATAATTCAAATTACCAGAAGAAAATATAATAATAAAATAAATGTTAAAATAAATATTTTCCAACTTGCCTTTAGTAATTGGAATTTAAATAATGTAAACAATTTACAAAAAAGAACATTAAAATTAACAGATAATAATAATAATAATAATAATAATAATAATAATAGTTTCCCAGTACTGGGTTGTGGCTGGAAGGGCATCCGGTGCGTAAAACATATGCTGGAATAGTTGGCGGTTCATTCTGCTGTGGCGACTCATGATAAATAAGGGACTAAGCCAAAGGAAATTATAATAATAATAATAACAAAAATATTTACATTTTAATTTGTTTTCCTTATTCATAAAGTCATTTTTCATGAACAGTTAAATAGAAGAGTTATTTATGTATTTGTTTGTTCTTGTTCTTCTTTTTTAAGCATAGGGAGTACAAAAACTGCAACGTAACACAAATAATACATTCATATTTTTAAAAATACAATAATTGCACTTTAAGACAAGTAGCTAATGAAGGGAAAAACCTTAGTAGTAACAACAATAATCATTTCTCATTATTGATTACTTATTTTACCCCAATAAAATGCCACATTACAACTCACAGGCAAAATAAGTTTTCGTAGTTCTCAGTTGAGCCATAAGCCAGTGTGAATGTGTTGTGCACTGCTGCTACACTGACAGGCACAGGAGAAACAGAATCCTGATTACTCGCTTTCCTCCAGGCAGAGGATCAAGAGAGAGAGAAAGAAGGACTGATAGCAAGAGAAAACTGGCCATATGGGGTCTATGGGTGGTTTGGTCCCTATGTGTTAAGGGAACAGCTCAAAGCAAGTGTGTTTCTGAGGGTTTTAGGCATATGGTGTCATAGAGGGGGGCAAGTACCACAGGAAAACACACATGACTTATCTTTCATCACGGGTTTGGAGCGAACGCATCTAGATAAATGCCTCGACATTCATGGCATCCGTATTAGCCAAATAGCATCTCGGCGGCACGATTCAATGAGCGTAACCAAAAACTGAAATCATAGAAACAGCAGGAGCCTCATTTAAGGTTTGAATTCTCACAATGACTATGGGAAAAAAACAACAACAACACAACATTCTGAGAATATATAATGATTTTGGTGGTTAAGTTTAAGTGAGGAGATTTTTAACTGCTGTAATTTGACTGTGTGAAAACATAATAGCTCTGTTAAATCACACTGCCATAGCCGTCTGCTTATCTATTGTCTAAATTCATGAGATTGCTCTTATTGTTAACTATTAATTTATTATGAATGAATGACTTTTATTTCCCAGTGTTGGGTTGCGGCTGGAAGGGCATCCGCTGAGTAAAACATATGCTGGATAAGTTGGTGGTTCATTCCACTGTGGCGACCCCTGATGAATAAATGGACTAAGCCGAAAAGAAAATGAATGAATGAATGAATGAATGACTTTTAGTAGGGTTAAGCTCCTCCCCTTTTTTATAATCCAATGAAATCTTGCTATGTGAGCGTGTTTTGCAAAGGCTGTGGGTTAAAGGTAATAATATTGCAAATGATATTCAAGTTTCTTGCACGGGCTGACCATTTTGCTTCATAAGATCATCCGAATGCCACATGTATTAATTTAGTTTTGCCTGTATATGTTTTTTTTTTTGAGTCTCAAAGTGTCAGAAGCCATTGACATCGAGTTTCAATGAAAAACGTCTTTAATATTCTGCTGAAGGACAAAATCACCTTCATCTTGGATGGCCTAAGGATTTAAAAACAAAAGATCAAATATAATTAGCATTTCTAATTATACTGGACAACAATCTGGTATTGGAAGTCCATTCATATTCTCCATAGGGAAATATATATATATTTTTTAACCTGTCAATTAAAATAAAAAGTCAAAAGGTTTGTGCATAGACCTTTTTGTTCAATACCTAGATTTCTTTACCAACTACCAAAAATGTATTCATATTCAATATAGAAACCATTTAAATGACATTTTCTTCACATTTTTTAAAGAAACAACTATAAATGTATTATGTACTAAAGGCTCTGCTGATTTTTGGAGTAGTCAACAGTCATAAATCACATTTTGATACATTAGTATTTGTTCTGCAGTGTCACATTAACAAAACTACCACACACACATAAATACCTTAATATTTAAATAAAAAACAAACAAACCTAAATAATTAGAATACCATCATTTTAATTTATTTGGCCTACAGAGCTCAAAAGCAGAAAACGGGGAAAAAAGTGATTATTTACTCATTAAACCTGATGTTCCAAACACAGTGCGGGTAGAAGACAGCAAGACATCTAACCTGGGTATAGAAAGGGCAGTAATTTTTTTAAATGATGCAATATTTTTGCAATCCTGACAGTCAGTCACCTGACCTAACCGCACAGGCGTTAATATTCATGAACTGTCACAATGAGCCATTGCAATCCGGAGACACCTGAGCTTCCTGTTTTTCTAAAAGAGCAACCAATTAGGAGCCAATTTGCAGTCTGTGAGGGGTCGCAGGGTCAAACCACTGATGGATTTGGGGGGGGGGGGGGGGGGGGGGGGGGTGCTTGGTAAAGACACGTCAATATAACCCCATCAAATCCAACATCTCTGTCTATGAAAATCATCAGCATTTAAATGTGTGTGAGTAGATCTGTGCATTAGTCTAATGTTAAAGTGTAGAGCTAGAGGTTGTTTTATGTTCAAATAAACCCGCACATCCCACAATGCTGCACTGGGCACGGCCCCAAGAGAGAAAACTGCAGCAGGGGCGAGTTGGCGAAGGAATATACGCCAGCTAAGACACGACCAATTGATAAATCAATAAATGTCAGCCGTAGATTAATTACACGGCCTGCAAGACGTACCAGCTGAAATTATGAAGACACCAAATTCAATAAAAGACTTTGGGCAGCACTTCTGGGGAGCATCAGTTATAGAATAAAAGTAAGAGGCCTATGAATGCGGATCTACTCATCTGACTGGTAACAGATTCAAAATGAGTCTGACGAGCCAAATTGAATCCAGTTCATCTGTTTCTGGATTCTCGTGAACGGATGGCTGTGCCACCTCAAAGTGAAAGGGCAGATTGAAAGGTCAATACAAGGGGATTTATGAGTGTAACCTTAAAGGCATCTTCTATCACATCCACCATCCATCTCTCAGGCCTTCAGCGAGAGAGATAGAGGGAGAAAAATATGACGGAAAGTGGCGGAAAAAGCTCAGACAGCCTTTAGGAAGCACATGTCAAGCACCGGCAGTGTTTATGCTTCGAGGAAATGTTAACCGATCATTCTTTGACCTTTGCTGATGGAGTAACAATGCTATGGATGTGTGCGTAAATATGGTTACGTTCACAAGGCAATCAAACATTTGTGCCATTCATATTTTATGCTGAAATCCAACATTTATGGAAGGTTGCTTATATAGTACATTTTAAAAGTGGCCTCTATTAAACAAACTCCTGACGGGAAGCACTTCTAAACTGTCCAATGGCATACAAGACCAAACATTTGAATTGTGACAGTAAAAAGTCTAAATACATGCAGAATGTAATTATTTCAATGTATCCTTTTAAAAATCACTGAACAAAAGCATGTACATCAATCTCAGCTGGTTGCTCAACCAAACAAAGAGTATGCAAATATATATGAAAAGGTGGCTACACCAAAAACTCCAAAAGTATCAAATTTATTCACTTAAAGTTTTTTTAAGTGAATATATTTGATACTTTTGGAGCTTTTGTTGTTTCTGCCTTTTCATATATATTGATGTATGCTTTTAACAAATTTGTAAAGATATCACAACCTGGGTTAAATAATATTCAATTCAATTCAATTCATGTTTACTTATATAGCGCTTTTCACTATATAGATTGGGGATGAATAGAGGGGGTGAATACTTTCACATAAAACGTTTCGGCAAGTAATCTGCCTATTATTAAGATATTGGCTATTTATTAAGATATTATTAAGATTAGTACTCATAAAGTACATCTTCTGCATGATCTTATTCTACATCCCTAATTCTACCCAATACCTAAATCTACCTTAAAGGGATAGTTCACCCAAAAATGAAAATTCTGTCATCAGTTACTCACTTTTTACTTGTTTCAAACCTTTTCTTTCTTCTGTTGAAC
>CAIGQV010019090.1:3740581-3775867 GCA_903798115.1 Danio jaintianensis
TGGTGGAAATGTCAAATGTCATTGATTTCTGCAGTTCACACCATCATCCAAACACTTGGATAATTGGGCCACATTAAATTGCAGTGTGAATGTAGCCAACACGTGTAAGAGTGTGCTTGATCTCTTTTTCAGGGTGAACCATGACGTGATGCATACACACACTCATCACTTCTCTGATCAATACACACACACACTCACACACTAACAGAGTCACAATCAGCAGCCTTCAAAAGGACATCAGGGTAAAGAGACGTGTAGCTGTCAATGATGTGTCAAAACTGTCCCTACACACTAAGCATATTATACAAACTCAAGTGATGACCTATCGATGTCCTGACATTAAAGATAAGCACAGTTGATCATTATAGGTGAACACCCTATTTAGAAAAAGAAAGACAGCAGAAGAGGCAGATGAACGTGTGAACGCAAGCTCAATTTTAGTGTGGTGTGTTACAAAATGAGTCAGTATGCATTTAATAATAAAATCATGTTTACAGCATTGACAGATAGGGGTACTGGAGCTAGCATTTTTTACGCTATGTTTAATTTTCTCTTTAATAAGAGGTTCTATTATGATCTATATTATTATTTTTACCAGCTGTGTTACAAGTCTCAGGTGTCCCCAAAATGTGTCTGTGACGTTTAAGCCCAGAATATTTCATGCATCATTTATAATACCAAGCTATAAAAGGCAGTTTTTGAGATTAAGTGAAAACAGACTGTTTTTGTGTCTCTTTAAATGCAAATGAGCTGCTGCTACAGCTAATGTCTCGGTTATTCCTGGATCAACAAACATTGTCATCCATTTTTAAACTTTACTAGTTTAAACTCCTGATATCAGTTTTTTTACTGATAGAAAACATGTGCACATATCGTCTCTCAGAATGAATACATGGTTATGTCATAAGTACACAAAAACACAAAACAGCCGCCCTATTTTGGTAATGGCAGTGAATGTAAACAGACGAGGAAGAAATCACATGTGTATCAGTATGTTAGGTCTGTGCATCAATATCTCTTGGACAACACAATTCTAAAGCTATCCAGCTATATTCTGCTCCTTTGGGTGGGAATTATTAACATTGGAAACTGTGAAATTGTTAATGTGTACATTCCCCAAAGAAATCTCATGTCTATAATAAAGGCATTTGAAGAAGTTTGGAAACACTTTCTGATATTGAGTATAACTTTCATTCGGAGTGGACTTTGTAAATTTGCACATGTTTTATTTGTTAAAACAGCAAAGGAAGCTAAATAATAAAAAAATGCATAATATGGAATTTCACAGGGTATCTTCAGAGTCTTAAGATTTGTTTTAGTAGTGCATAAACAGATACTGACTTTTTTTTACATTTTGTAATTTAATAGCTTTGTTAAAATAAAACCTATATTAGTAACCAGATTTTCCCCAAATGTGTGTATATTTCATTCTAAAATTGTTATTTTATTAAAATGACAAAACTAAAAAGACTGCTGAGTATTTCTATCTTGAATGGACATAGCGCTAAAATTGGCTGCATGTATTTTGCTGTCTGCTACTTTTCCTGTTGCCTTTGGATATGTTGGCTAGCAACTTACTGCTAACAAAAACATGACTATACTTCAGACATGTCTTTCAAACTTTCAAAAACGGCAATCAAAAACATTGCTCTTCCTCTTGCCTGACAAAGTGAGGTGCGCCCATTATATATATATAAATATGATGGCAGATATTCAAACCCAAGTCTAAAATCTCAATAGAAGCTTCAAAAGTAAATGACAAAAGAAAAAGTCAACTTCGTACAGTCTTGAATGTCCAATATGGCCATTCTAGTATTTCCAGTGTTAAAATACAAATGTGTTTCTGAGAACACCAATGACTGTTGTATGACACACAATATAATGACTACGCATTGGTATATTTGCGTTGAGTATTCATATTCAGACCTAGAAGAAGAAATAAAGATAAAAATGCAAGGTCTGTTTTATTTCTTGTCACATAAGTGACAATATCTGCTGGTTATTGAGCATATAGAAATACAGTCTGGTCATCAACCTTTGAGAGAAGTGTCACCCTAATAGAGATCCACATACACACAGGCAAGAAGATTTGCCTCGTAATGCCGGCTGGCAGGTCACAGAGAGATATCACTGTCAGATACACACACACACACCTGCCCTTCTGTCATCCACCCCTGATAGCAGGCAGAATGCGTTTTAGGTCATTTCAGCATGATATCTGGTGTTTGTGCTAAATGAAAGGATATCACAACACACCTCACTGCATTTCTGCCTATCCATCGCCCCTTTGTGAGCCATTCTTTCCATATATCTCATTGCATTGTTTAGCCTGCAGCAGTCAGCCCTTGAGCTACTCTACGATTGGCTGGAGATGATGTCATCTCTTCCGGAGAGCTCCGCAGCGGTGCATGCCATTGGTTGGCAGAGCAGACGGTGGCTGAGTGCTGAGATCTCACTTTCATTCATGTAGAGCTGGGATGAGGCATTGGATTGGCGGGTGGCCCGTGACCTCTCAGCTAGGGTTGCGTTGTAGCGGTACACTGTTAAACTTTTCCGGCACAATGACACTTGAGAGGGGAACCAGAATGAAGTGCTAATGGGAGTTTATAATAGCATACAAAAAGGTCTGGAGCTCAGGGCTTTGTTCATGCAGCTCAGGTGTGCATAAACACACACTCCAATGTATGCACCAGCAGCCTTAACGGTGTTCACACATTCATTACACACACATTTACACGCAGCCACATGGTGACGGGAGCAACCTAATCAGTGAATCTCTGATGGGGGTTGGGATACGGGGGTGGGGTTGTCCTGGAGCGTGAGGCTGTCACCATGGTGACACTGCAGATGATGCACTCCCTCCTTGAGTGGGGGGAGTAAAGATGGAGAGTACCAGGGAACTCCCTCACACACAGATAAACACACAACAGAAAGCCAGAGTGAGTGTTTGTTGCCACTTTGCTAATCTCCCACTGGACGTACACTATCCCTTCTCAGCATGTGCTAAACCGTGCCACACACACTAGGTATTAGCCAGCAATTTCCCACTGCGATGTCAATGTCCCTTTCTCTCTTCCCTCGCTCTCGTTCTCCACCCTTTACATGATGTCATTGTTTTTCTGTAGTTGCTGCAGAGGCATATGAATGTGATTTCTTCCAAGATCTTTGAGGAGAAATGCACTATTCTGGACTCTCTGCTTCTCATAGAGGATTACTATCTATATGTTGCAATAGAAATGAGCAGAATTTCCTGAATTGGCATTAACAGCAAAACTGGGTTGATTCAATTAACAAAAAGCAAGGTTGGAGATTACTAATAACTCTAACTAATCCAATAACACAACACAGGTCTAAAGAAGCTTAAAAGATTCCAGCTATGCCATTTTCTGTCGCAATTTCAATTTATTTTTCACCATGCTTCGCCAAGGTAACACTGCAATGAAATTCATTTACAGCAATTAGCTGTCTAACCTTTCCTTCTCATCATTTTGTCATTTAGGGTGATTTTGTAACTGCGTGGTGGTTGGTGTTTCATCAATCTCAGACAATAAAATGCATTTTTTAATGCTTGTTCTGATGTATTGTGCTATCAAGCGTGTCATAATTCTATCCTGTCAACAGTAATTCACTTTAGTGGCTCTTATGAAGTGATGGGAGCTTTGGTAATGCAGAATGATGAATACAAGGACAGACTGGACACCTTATGGAACGACTGTGACTCTTGTAAGTTGCTAGTACTCAATCAAATGTCACAGAGGTAGGAGATACATGGTCCCTTCTAAAACTGGTCACATGTGCTCAAACATAGGATAGTACAGGTACATGCATGTCTAACTCAAATGTCCATACTTTTTAAACAATGCAACAAAAGTTTGAATGAATATAACATCATCTAACAAAATACCATAAAGACTAAAGGATATTGTACTTAACCCTGTGGACTGATAAGGCATGAAGCCAAGTCATATACTAAGCCATGTTTCCAACACAAGGGAAGACCATTTACAGAAGATTGCTTTAAAACAACTAGGATAAAAAAGACAGAGTTCAAAAGACCAAGCTGTGTCTTAAACCCCCTTCCCTGGTCAGGTGTACTCTACATGTGTCACTGATTCTGATGGCCTTGAAGTGGTCCCCTCTCTAATAACCAAAACAAAAAAGTAATGACAAGGCCTCTTTCTATCTAATTAAGAGTAACCAGATTGTTTTTGTGAAGTCTGCCAGAGCTCCCTGTTGCATTTATGAACAAACTGTTTTTATCAGTGAACTGAAAAAAGGGCATGCTGCTGTCCATCAAACCCTAAGGTCAAGTGGGGATAAAGGTCAAGTGGACATACAAAAGAGACCTGACTCCAGCCTTCACCATATCCCACCCCCCTTTCATTTGGCCCATACCCCCCAGCTCAACAGATCCTTTGAGGGACTGAAACTTTAGGACATCTCTACTTATCTTTCACTTCAAAGGAAATGAATTCCTTGCGGTGTTGATGGTTCACTGTCACTGAAGCATCTGATAGTGGAAGCCTAAGAAGTGGAGGACACTTCCTGTTTAGAGCTAACAACCAATCGTGCTGACCTATTGGATTTTCAGTGTGATTGTCTTGGATGTTCAGACAGTGAAGAGGATTGTTGAGGGAGGGATGTAGGAGAGGCATGGCGAGCAGTTAAACCTGCGCTGAAATGAGCTAGAAGCATATCTCCGGCTCTCTGTGATCTCTCTTAAAGCGACGGAAGCATAAAAGCTTTCTGATGCCCAGCCATGAAAAAAACTCTCTCTGATCTCTGTTAGGATAACAGAAAAACGCCGCTCATTAATTCAACTTTCATTTCGCTAACACTCAGAATATAAAGCAAATCTAAAATAGCACACAACCAGCCAATATTTTGTAAGATAAAGTGCACTGAGAGTTAGATCAAATCATTATAAATACTCAACCACATTGATTTCTTTGCCTATAATTTTCTTCAGTCTCTTTATATCAGGATAATAGAAAACATAGTTTTCACTTAAGCAATCAATTATAAAATGTCAGATCAAATAAACCAGAGTTTCTCAACCCTGGTTCTTGACTACCCCAACCCTTCAGATTTGGTAGGTATTCCTAACCAGACATACCTGAATAAGTGTTGGGACCAGAGTTGGGAGCTAGAGCCACTGCTATAAATCTTCTAAAGCACTAATCTCAAGACCACTAAAATCTAATTTACATTGTTCCAGTATGCACCTATTGGGTTTTGATGGATCAATGTGATAACGTTGATGATCAGATGTGTAAAATCCTAATTCAGGAAGGCCACCTTAGTAAAGAGTTTACCTCCAACCCCAATTAAACACATGGCCCAGCTAATTAAAGTCTTTGTGCCAATTGGGATGAAGCAAGTATGAGGAAAGATGGTCATCCTAGAACAGAAGAGAGCATAATGAGAATGACACTACTGTTTGTATCTTTCTAAATCAAACAGTCAAATTTAGAAATGCAGGTATTTGTTGGGGCAGTGTGATTCAAACACATCCACAGATCCACACTTTTGCACAGATGGTCTGTGTCTAATTTAGCATTTTTGACAACTTCAGCATCTTCATTTGCGTGATAAGCAAAGCAGAACAAACATCATTAGTCTGAGAAGTATGATACAATATGAACAAAGGCTAATCCCATCTCTGAGGGACTTCTAGTTTAGCTACATTCATCAAAGGGATGCAAAGAAATCTGAACAGGAGCAGTTTGGGGGGAGCAGGAGCAGTTTTTTTAATATAAAAAAAATCCCGGTACTCCAAATCCGCTTGGCGTTCATTAGGAGAGAAAACAGCCCTGTGTAATTAGGTTATCCTCACACTCAGTAACAGCCAGATTTACTCTTGAACTTTTCTGTTTAACAGCTGCTAAGCCGCCACAGCCCTGGGGAAGAGACAGCGGCACCAGAGAGGATTTGGAGAGGTTGGAAAGGAAAACACAAGAAAAGGAGAAGAAAGAAAGAGGGGAGAGTCATACCCCTGAATATTTGAATATGAAATTAATATTTTTTTATGAGAACTGAAAAGGAGGGAGGTTGAAAGGGGGATCTGTGCAACTGAATCACAAGCTTAGAGCGATGACCCTCCAAAGCAGACAGTTACACCAGTCTTAATGTGTCTGGATTCTGTGTTAATGGCAACAGGGTATTAGTTTTGTACCCCATGTGTGAATGGGGTTCTCGACCCCTGTGGTTTAAACTGGCATGACCACATATGCAAGTGGGGTCACAGACGAAAGGACGATTGGAGCTGCCAGCCAGCAGAGAATGAGGGGATTAAGATGAAACAATCAAAGTGCAACTGCAAGAGGCAGATGGGGGATTTAGGGTTGATGCTGTCCCTGATAAACATGCAGCACCCTAGACCAATTAAAATCAAGACTGCACCATCTTTGCTGGTAATGAAGCTGATGAATTGGCACAAAAAGCAATAGAACATGAGAATCTGTAGGGATCTCTGAGATCAATGGGAGAACTAAACGTTGGACTTCTTGGTCCAAAATGGACTCAAATCCAAGTCTAGGCATTGTTTGACTGGGGATCACAAGCAATGCCTTGGTGACTTAATGCCCTACAGTTTAGGATTAGGTTATACATATAAGGTTAGGGCATGAGTTACTTGGAGCCGAGCTATCCAAATAAATAAAGGTTATAAAGGTAAAAAAGCTGTCACTGTGGTGTTACCTTTTCACAAGATATACTTGTGTTCCACATTGGTACGTTAAGGGTACACTTTTGTAACTTTAAGGTACATATTTGTACTTTTTAGGTACTAATTTCTAGCTTTACGGTACAATGTAGACCTTTAAAGTGTGCCACCGTGACAGTTTTTGTATCTTTATTTCTGAGAGTTTACCTAATGTCAATTCTATAAACTGTAAAGATGTACACAATGTCAAGGTACTTGACAAAATACAAAGCACAATGGCAACGTCTGTTTGTCTGTTTTCTGCATGTGAATATCAAGTCAGAACAACTATTATCAATCTGCAGCTGAGACACCCTTGTCTCCTCCTGGTGCAGCTCTGAGCTCAGGTGGCCAACGGGATAAACACATGCATCATTACAGACAGTCTACAGACATCTGTGACCCCTATGAACTTATATATATATGTTTTGTTCTTAGTATATGACAAATTGTCATATGTATGTTCATATAGGTCTCTCTAAAATTGCTGTAACTATAAAAAAGCAGACCACAAAGACACTTATGGTCATATTTATGAGATTTTATTGTCTTACCTATACACATTTGAAAAAAACTTTCCCCTCAATTTGTTTGTAAAATGTACCAAAAAAATTTAAATAATAATAATAATAAAAAAAAAAATATATTATAAATAAACATCTTTTAAGTATGTTTTTAAGTTTGAGTTTATAAGTTTATATATTTTAAATCATATATAACTATAAGTTTATAGATACACAAGTAATGTTAAGGATTAACCTAACTGGACATTTATTTTTAAAATATGAATTCAGTAAACTGTCCATAATTTATTTATAAATTTGTAAACAATCTTTTTTTTAAGACAGGATTTGGTTGCATACACACCTTGCTGTGTATTTATTCTGAGAGACAGTTCCAAATAGGGGAGTACAATACACTATAATTTCATCCGTCTAAAGATGCTCATTTTAGCTTCTAAAAGGACCAGGAAAATCAAACAGAGAGGTTAGAAAAGTAGATGAGGCAAAGAAGTATTGTCTTTCTTTCTGTAATGCTCATTGCACCGCCCCATTTCGGAGCCAAAACTGTGCTGTTGTTGTCCATTCCAAGTTGGCTGAAATAGAGGACAATTAGACGACACCCATTCCCCTTTTCCAGCCTTCCACTGAAATCCTGTGTTATTCTGAGATCACGTATCAGACCTCGACAGAGTAAAGCAGCATTTTCTGTATTCTGAGCCCTGCATGAAACAATATATCTCCACTTTCAGATATAAAAAGCATGACCTCCAGAGCTACTTTGATGCGTTCTCCTGTTTCCTGAGCCCATTACAATCCACTACATAACCGCAGGGTGACAACAGAGCCCTGCCTGTCCGCTCATCCAACTGTGCATCATCAGCACTAGTGTTACAGCTGAGCCAAAGTGAGCTGAGCCCAGTCGGCACGCAGACTCACACTTACGCACACACACACACTCTGTGCAGTGATATCATAGCCCAGACTGGTGGAATGACACAGTTGTTGGGGTTGCACAGTTGCGCTGGGCCAAACACATAGCCCTGAGGGGTGCCTTACCCTAAAAGCAGATGCCCTGCATAGAGTTGCAGGAATCGATATGTATGCTTACATACACAATACATGACATGCACCTTCGACTACTTCTCATGCAGAAACTCCTGAAGGTATCTTTAGCGATGATGTAATCCTCATCCACACCTCATCACACGCATCACACAGCATTCACATGGACATAGACTGTAGCTGCATGTTCACACATAACCATTCAGGGGGTGCTTCCCTCTCACCTGCACCTGCATGAAGGAGCCCCTGTAGAAGCAGCAGGCAGCCGCTGACAGGGCACTCCACAGGCTGCATCTCTCCGTCATGGCTCCGGTCCTCCTCTTTTCGGCTCTTCCACCCCTGGAGTCTTCTAGAAACCCCTGGTCATGCCCCTATCCCCTTGCGTTCACCCGTGCACAAGCCACAGCCGCAACCGATCAGTGCTATCGCCGTTCCACTGGAGCAAGTGTCATCCCAGATCCGCACCGGCTTCCTCTCTCTCTCTCTCTCTCTCTCTCTCTTTCTCAATGTCTAGATCTCTCTCTCCCTCTCTGACTTTCAATGTATCTCTCTCTCGCTCAGTTCCACTGCCTCTTACTCTCACTCTAGCGCTTGCTATGCTTCACAGCGCTGGCAGGGATTACCTCATCGCTCTTGGATGAAAGCAGTGGGTGGGGGGAGGGACGGAGGGGAGAGGGAGGGATGTAGAAAGAGAGAGATGCTTGCAGGCACTGAGACCCCACCCACCCCCTCCTCCAGGGCTCCAAACAATGCTGGGGGGAGAGAGACTGAGAGAGAGTGGGGCATGTGGCGCACGCATTCAGCACCTTCTCAAAGGAATTTTCCCTTTTATTCCAATTTGAAAGACCGCAAAAGAAAACTAGAGGGGGGCAGTCAGGGAAAAAGAGTCTATAGACACTCACCCACATGCACATACACGCTCCCACACCCATCAAGCTGAGAAAAGAGTTAAGTCTAAGCGCTCATGACTGTGTTTTTTAATTTATTTATTATAATTTTTTCACCAGGAGTAGATGTTGTAAGTCTGGTCATGCAGGGGTTATTTAAAATGTAGAAGTTGTGATTGGAAATAAAAGGATGTTTTCTAGGAACGTAGTAAAAACCTGCTAATGAGCCTCAGTACTTGAATATTCCCTATCAAATACTACCCACGCATACACACATACTTACTCCAGATGAAATGAGACTGACTCTGGCACAGCAGTTTAGGGTGGGGTGTTTGCCCCCTGGGGACTATTGTGACATCAAAATGGACGCCTCACTATGGCAACCAACTCATAACAGCCTTTTAAATAAATCGTTTCCACATAAAACAATGAAATAAATTTTATTATTTGTCCATCTTGAAGTCGATCCAAACAGAAACAGACTGAAACCTAAGTAGGTATTCAGAGATAACTGTGCCATCCTTCATAGCTCTCAAATATAATTTGTGCTTCTGGATATTCAAACAATAAGGGTGTTTTCATACCTGTCTCATTTGGAGATTTTTGTTTTGGAGATAATTATGTTCCTTATTTTGGCTCGTTTAATATGATCATGGCAATCATGCTTGTGTCATGATCCTCACCAAAAAAAACAAAAAACATTTTTTTTTTAGATTGGTAGCTTTGGCCTTTTAAAATAAAACTATGTGGTAAATCAATCTGACCCAAGGAAAATCAGTGAATAATAGAGCTCAACAGCATCCTCCCCCTTCACTTTTAATGTATGTAAAAAGAGTGGTCTATATATTCTTCAAAACATCCTATGGAAAAAATAAGTCATAAGAGTTTATATGGGGCAGCACAGTGGCTCAGTGGTTAGCACTGTAGACTCACAGCAAGAATGTCGCTGGTTCGAGTCCCGGCTGGGTCAGTTGGCATTTCTGTGTTGAGTTTGCATGTTCTCCCCGGGTTTGTGTGGTTTTCCTCCGCGTGCTCTGGTGTTCTGTCGATTTTTCCTACCTTGTCAGATTGTCCTACCTAGTAGGTAGCACATTTTGATGATGCAATATGCTACCCATTAGATCTTTCTACCAGTGTAAATTTTAATGTGGAGTAGTGTGATATGAAGCTATAATATCGCCCTAACCTACATAATCCCTAACCCCAACCTCAGAACCATTCAAATACAGTGTTGGTAGCATAATCTGATGGGCTGGATAAAATGTCAGGACACCTGTTTCCCCCACAGTCCTAAGACATGCGGTATAGGTGAATTGGGTAAACAAAATTGACCGTAGTGTATGAGTGTGTGTGTGAATGTGAGAGTGTATGGGTGTTTTCCAGTATTAGGTTGTGGCTGGAAGCGCATCCGCTGCGTAAAACATATGCTGGAATAGTTGGCCGAAGCCAAAGGAAAATGGATGAAGAGTTTTTATGAGAAATTCTCACCATTCCCTTAAATCAGTAGTGGCCAATAATGTATGGCAAATGTGCTGCAGAGTTTTGTTCCAACCTGCCCCAGTGCAATTGCCTGGAACGGTCTACTGAGGGCCTTTATTAGCTGGTTCAGGTGTGTTTAATTAGGATTTTAACTCTGCAGTATAGTGGCCCTCCAGGAGCAGGATTTGACACCCCCTGCTTTAATGCCACCATTTCAGACCAGGCAGCAACATCTGTCAAGGAGCACATAAACATTTTGCTTCTATATGGTATAAGTGCATATTCGGTTCTGTAACAAGCTTATTGAGCGACGAAGCTTCCAGCGTGACCTCGGGAAACCACACAATGAAAAACAAAAGATGTAATTAGACGAGACCCATTCTGCAAAGAAATCTCACTGATGCTATTGTGCATTTGCAGATAATCCGGTAAGAGCATGTTCAATTCATGTTGTACGCTCATCAGCCTGAAACAATGGGAGGATGAATGTCAAATTGAAGCTTTTAAAGAGTAGGAGAAGATAACATGTGGTGTAATCCAGTGCGTGGGTTAACATCATGTGTTATGGCGTGTGTATGTGTCTCATGAGATCACTGAATGAAAAAAAAAGGATTTCATTTTATTACCGCACATATGATGAGGAGTCTCACATGGCACACACAATGACAAACATATGGCAACCACAGACAGACATTACTACCTGAATTGACGTTTTGTAGGTTCATTTTCCTTGTGAATTTGTGGTACCATTAAATCATCGCTATACATATTTTTGTTTCCTGACCAGCTGGGTAGTTATAGGAACTCAGTTACAGGAACTAGCCACCAGGGAAGTCCCTCAAGAACAAAATTTTCAGTCAGGATATTTGCAAGTGTCATTTAAGCAAAGAATTCAACAAAGTCACCAACTTGAGTATAAAGCACATGATGATTGGAGCTGTGTTATGTTGTGTGCCATAGGTTTTGTGATAATGGAGATAGAATCTAGATATAGTACTTATTTGATTGAAAGGTAAAAAATGAGGGCTAAGAAACGAAATCTTCTATGACAACTTGCAGTGTTACATATCATGAAGCCTGGGAATAAAACACAATGGCTCATGCAATTGCTATTAACACTGTTTTCTCCATTTCAATCTCTTGTAGCACTTTAAAATATTATACAGGAGTTTTAAATGGCATCCATTCCTCCATGCAACATACATTTTATGTCACTTACTACTGTAGTTCCTTCTGTACTGGACTATACCCTACTCTGAAGTAGGAGCTAAATTATTCCCCCAAAAGTAATTTCTGTAACTTGAATCATTCCCAGCCAAAATGTGAGAACTTCTTCCAACATTCCAGTTTTTTAGCATTAATGCTGAAGCCCCTAATGGCTCAACCAGTGGTGTGAGATAGGGCAGGACTGCCTGTTTGATCAGTAGTACACTCTCAGAAATAAAAGTACAATAGGGTCCATATTGGTGCCCTAAAAACCCAAAGTACACATATTTCCTCAAAAGCACAAAAGTGTACCCAAAAGCGATAAAGGACCGCTTCGGTGACAGCTCTTGCACCTTTATTTCTGAAAGTGTAAATGGATAGAAAATGGACAGTGTTTGAAAACATTTCATTTCATTCCTCTGAAACCATTATCTTGTCATTGTTGATGGCGCCATGGGGTCTAAGATACAGGAACCAAACCCTTGTAAAGTAGCCTTTGGCAAAAGTTTCCATTTGTTTGCAGAGAGAAGACAGGTCCTGTCTAGGAGAAACAATTGAGATACTAAAGAGATCTTTCTTTTTCTTGCCTCCCTCACTGCCCTAGTTCTCTATGTTCTGTGTTCCCTCTCGGTGTCTTGTTTTGGGTCCCATGCTGTTGTGTGTATCTATGCTGATCGTGGCTTTTCCATCACAAACCCTCCTCAATCTTCCATTGAATCGCTCTCTCGGTTAAATATTAATTACACAGCGAGTGTCCTGCAGGCAGGGTGCAGCGGTACAATGGATAGGAGCTAGGCTCTGTGTGTAAACTGGTAATGAGGAGGTGGAGGGGGATCGTGTCTACCTCCATCTGCCTACAGGACCCAAAGCCCTCATCTCCTTCTTGCTATTAACATTAATGAGTAGGGCCCCGTTGGAATTCTGGGTATTGTAATCGGTGTGCAATATGGCTTTTGCCCAAGCTGGTGCTGTTTTTGCTGATCAAGCAGATCGGTTATTTGGTTTGATCTGTAACAGTAATACATGACCATGAGAAGCATGTTAGCGAGGAAGGCTGAGTCAGTTTCCAGGTCTAATCAATGCGGAGTTGTGTAGTGATTTGATTTAAATGTAATAACTGGCTGTTCTGTGTGTATTTCCGTGCTAAAAACTGGAGGGAGGGGAAAAAGGGTTATTACAGCCCCTATCTTACTCTAGCTGGGTCTACAGGGTTTTTCTTCATTGGCCATTGACAGCAAGGGGCTTGTTGAATTGCATTGGTACTTTGGTAATTAAAAGCCAGGTGCACAATAAAAACATGCAAAACCATCCACACTCAAAAAATTACTTTTGCTTCTTGTTCACACTACTTTTTTAAAGTGAGTTAAAATAACACAATTCTTTTGGGGTTTTTTTTTGGGACAACTTAATTGTTTTATGTTCAATCCACTTAAATTTGTAAAAAAAAGATTAAGTTAACTTAATCGATTTATGTTGGGCATTTATTTCCAGTGCATAGAATTCACTGAAGAAAGAATCTTGAGTTATATCCTGAGTACAAATTCAGCAATGTATCTGTCACCAAAATTAATCGGCATATCTTCAATGCATATGCAAAAAATGCAAATATCAATGGTTTAATAATTACATAAAGGAAATGAGCTGCACCCGTTTTGAATTTTGAACAGAGCAAAATCATTAAATTCTTGAAAAAAAATAAAAATAAAATTCTGTCGATATAAAACATATGTACAAAATGTCAAATGTGTGTCAGGAAAGAAAGTTTGGGCTAAAATATCTTGGACGATAAAAGAAATGAACTGCAATTTAGAAAGGCAACATATTTCTGGAGCAGCAAAAATTCATAATTTACATATAGGAACAGCACTGGCTTTATTTGTTAAGTTTATTAAATAAATATGTTCTATTATATGTCAAATAAAGGTTACTGTTGTTAAAAGAAGTACTGAGTAGCAAAAATCCCCTTTGAAAGTGTAACTTGTGCATCTTTTAAAATGTTGGACAGTTGAATGTTAAATGAGTCCAATCCATATTCGGTAAAATTTATTTAATGGAAAAAAAGTAACTATTACTATATAATCTTGCATTGGTATCGGAACTGGCTGAAAGTTTTTTGTTAAAATTGCTATTGGCTCAAAAAACTTTAGTCCATCCCTAATCTTGAGTCCAATATAGCACAGAGACTTTGGTTTTATTTCCAAAAAAAAAGACGTCCAAAACACCTTAGTGTTAACTGAATGTTGTAGCAGTAAGTATAAGTTAATTCTTATTTATCTTCACTGCAATTTAGACCATTGTAAAATGTAACAAAAGGTACCATAGTGGGGCCGCGCAGTGGCGCAGTGGGTAGCGCTGTCATCTCACAGCAAGAAAGTCGCTGGTTCGAGCCTCGGCTGGGTCAGTTGGCATTTCTGTGTGGAGTTTACATGTTACCCCCGTGTTCGCGTGGGTTTCCTCCAGGTGCTCCGGTTTCCCCCATAGTCCAAAGACATGCTGTATAGGTGAATTGGGTAAGCTAAATTGTCTGTATGTGTGTGAATGAAAGTGTATGGGTGTTTCCCAGTGATTTGTTGCAGCTGGAAGGGCATCCGCTGCGTAAAACATGTGCTGGATAAGTTGGGGGTTCGTTCCACTGTGGCGACCCCAGATTAATAAAGGGACTAAGCCGAAAAGAAAATGAATGAATGAATGAGGTACCATAGTGCTAATTTGATTTGGTCATAGGCTACTGTTGTATTGGTTTAATGGCAATACAGACATGTATCACAGTAGAATATGAATCCTTCATTTGGGAATAAATACTGTGGTACCACAGTACTGTTAGAGTAGATCAGCACTGGCATCTTTCAGTCGAATTTTCAGTAATACAATTACTGAAAGGCAAGCGCTAATTGGTGTTAGCGGCTATGAGAAAGGTTAGGAGTTCAATCCTGAGGTGCTAGGAAGGGTGTGAGATCTGGGAACAGCAGAGATAATGAGATGACAGCAGAAAATAAACATCGGGTATCGGCGGCTCAATGAAAGATCGCAATTACGAACACTTCCAGTGATCACACACGTCAGGGCCTCTGGGAACGTTCTGTTCTGGAGCGAAGACCAGTTGTGCTTCTCTGTTTCCAGCTGAAAGAGCTGCTTTTTTGCCATTACAGTGAACATTGAGGCCAGAGACTCAATTTAACTCAGACACCATTAAAGTTTCATATTGTGGCGGTGAAGAGAGGGAACGATGGCATCTAAGAAATGGAGGGCATCTGAGGCATCGAAGAAATGGAGGGAAAGAAGCTTGTGCATCCTATCAACATACAGTACTGCTGCAATCTACAACAAATTAATCTGCAACTTAGTCAAATTAGGATGTTTACATGATAATGATGTATTAAAAACAAATGCTCTTCCTTTTGTTTGACAACAGCTGACATCGTTGTCAAAATTGATCCGTTTACACAAATTCAGGGCTGCACAGTGCCGCAGTGGGTAGCACGTTCGCCTCACAGCAAGAAGGTCACTGGTTCGAGCCTCGGCTGGGTCAGTCGGCATTTCTGTGTGGAGTTTGCATGTTCTCCCTGTGTTCGCATGGGTTTCCTCCGGGTGCTCCGGTTTCCCCCACAAGTCCAAAGACATGCGGTATAGGTGAATTGGGTAAGCTAAATTGTCCATAGTGTATGTATGTCAATGAGTGTGTATGGATGTTTCCCAGTGATGGGTTGCAGCTGGAAGGGCATCCGCTGCGTAAAACATATGCTGGATAAGTTGGTGGTTCATTCCGCTGTGGCGACCCCAGATTAATAAAGGGACTAAGCCGAAAAGAAAATGAATGAATGAATACACAAATTCATGAAAAAAATTTTTAAATGCTTTTTTATGCATGACGGGTCACTTTGTTTTCAAAGAAACGCTATGTACTTATGCATATTCACATTCTTCTACACACAAACGGTCCTAGTAATAGACTAAACAAGTAATATGCATGTATACAACATCACCGTTTTTTACAAGTTGGCATTTTTGTTGTTTACACAGCTAATGGTATCGTGATAACAAAATGCAGTTTTTGACTAAAATCTGCTTTTGTGTGTATGTGTGCTGTAGTGGGGACAGTATGGAAAACGCAAATAAAAAAAGAAAGTAGTGATTTCCAAATTTACTTGGACTTGTATTTCATTGCAGACAATATGAACACAATATTTTATGTTTTGTCTGGTCAACTTTATCTTTATTTTATTTTTATTTTTTGTAAATTTTTTCATTTGTGAAAACTGTACTGTGCCAAAAGGAAGCCCTATGTTAACAGTGTCCAGAAGCACCGTCGACTTCTCTGGGCAAGAATGCAACCATTGAGAACGATCAGTATTGATTGATTTAACAAAAAAATACAGCGTTTTTTTGCACAAAGTCAATTCATGTTGGAAGTTTATTATTTGTGTTTGTATGGACCATCACACAGTGGAAATGTGTAATGTGGTCAGATGAATCAGTATTTCAGGTAGTTTTGGGGAAAAATGGACGCCGTGTGCAGACCAAAGTAGAAAAGGATCATCCAGACTGTTATCAGCAATAAGTCCAAAAGCCAGGGTCTGTCATGGTATTGGGTTGTGTCAGTGCTCATGACAAAAGTAACTTGGACTTCTGTGATGGCACCATTAATGCTGAAAAGTACATAGAGATTTTGTGCTGTATATGCTGCCTTCGTTTTCAGGCATATTTCAACAAGACAATGCCAAACCACATTCTGCACACATTACAAAGTCCTGGCTGCGAAGGAAGAGGATACAGGTACTTGACTGACCTGCCGGCAGTCGCTACCTGTCTCCATCGAAGACCCTGTACTGTTGCCCACCTTAAGACTTGTTTGCTAGAAGAATGGGACAAAATGACACTGGAAACACTTTTCACTTGGTGTCTTGAGTCCCTAAACGTCTTTTAAGTGTTGGGAAAACTTACTGTTACAACTTTTTTTGAAATGTGTTGCAAGAACCAAAATTGGAATATGTGTTTATTTGAAAAACAAAGCAAAAAAACAATAAAAATCATGATGAACACATTAATGTTTGTTGTATTGTCTGCAATGAAATACTAGTCAAAGTAAATTTAGAAATCCCTACTTAATTTTTTATTTGCGTTTTCCATACTCTCACAACTTTTTCTGATTTGGTGTTGTCATTGTCTCTTGAAAATACACATAACATACACTGGTTCTTTTTAATAAACTTATAACATACTGCATAACCTGTGTAAATGAATGGCTAATACGATTATTTTTTAATAAATCAAAATGGAGCAATTAATGAATTAACAGAATCACAATATAATTATTTTGTCGAGACATAAAACTCGTGCGTCATTAACAATTAATGTTACTGACTAGTTGTTCATGACTGTGTAAACAAACAAAACAATTCTTTGTTAAATGCAACCATTGAGAACGATCAGTATTGACTGATTTGACAAAAAAATACAGCATTGTTTTGCACAAAGTCAATTCATGTTGGAAGTTTATTATTTGTGTTTGTATTTTACACAGTGTTTATAAATGAGAAAGTTTTGAAGTTGATTTTTTGAACTTTGATTTTCCTGATTCCGCTGTGGGCATCACTGATAAATCAGGAACTACGCCGCCGGAAAATGAATGAATGTTTTGAAGTTTGTTTCTCTCCTTTCTCTCCAAGAATTAAAAGCCAGTTTGCAGCGCCATCTTGAGGTGACAGAGTTCACTACACAGCAATTAAATGGAGAATCTAATTTCTTAATGACTGCAAATAAGGACAGAGCTAAGAAGGACATTAATTTGCACCAAATCAGCACATTCCAAAAGAACTCATTAGATTAATTTCTTATTACATCTAAAATGGTGCTTTTAGTTAATGAATACAGGGATTTTGCCTAATTAAGCATGAAATAGCCATATTCAGCATGCTGTCAGGAGAAAGTCTAAAAATATAGCCTAAATCAAGGAGCAGACAGATCTTAAGAAAATTCCTTCCAGCTTCTTCTTATCAACGATGAGAGACTGTCTAGTTTAAACACACTTTACCCATTGACTTCTTGTTAGAAAGAAAACAGCCTTACCTCCACATATTCTCCCTGGTTTTCTGTGATGTCCAGTTGACTGCGAAAAGAAACATACATTGTTTAATTATAAATTTATATAAATTTATTATTTAATTATAATCGTATAATTAACTCTTATATGATATACTATACACAGGGCCATGCTATTAAATGCTATAAAAACAGTATTAATTGCTAATCAGTGATTAATGTTATAAAATATTTGAGAATGTGGTTTATCCTATGTGATTATCGAATTGTGAATACTTTATTGTACTTATAATGTGAGCAGCTCATGATAGTGTTTTCAGTGTCTCTGAGCGGCTCAGTTAATGAAATTGATCACGAGCTCCATCTCTGCAAGCCCAAGTTATTTTTTTAACGCACATGTTTCGTTTCTTTACATACCACAAGATGCTTAATAAAACTTAAAGAGGAACTTCACCCTAATTTCACATTCAAAGGAAGTGAAAAATGTGTTCACAGAAATACCACATCAATGACATGGATGTAATAAGGTTGGACCAAAAACAGGAAATATAGCGATAGAGCATCTTACAAAGTAATCTGAGAGTTCCTATTATTACAAGACTAATTGAAATGATCATATTAAAGGGATAGTTCACCAAAAAATGAAAATTCAGGCATCATTTACTTTCACTCCACTTGTTCCAAACCAGCTAGATTTTCTTCTGTTGAACACAAAAGCAGATATTCTGAAGAATGTTGAAAGCCAGTAGCTATTGATTTCCATTATTTCCTACTATGGATGTCAATGGCTGTGGGTTTCAAACATTTTTCAAAATATCTTCAACAGAGAATCAAAACTCGAGGTTTGGACCCACTTGAGGGTCATGGTCAAGGTAGCATTTATTTTTTCACTCAAACAAAAAATTGTTTGTTGCACAACAACACCCACAAAAAGACAACATACAATATAACATACAATGTTAGCAACAATTCTAGTACTATAATTTTTACATACAACAATTCCATTAAAAATAATAATTACAAATATAATTTAGTAAAGAACAAAAATACGGATTTCATTTGCTTTAACTGTCAAACTTCCTGTTGTAATTGCTCCTTTAATTAAATTAACTGACGATGGAACTAACCAATATGTATATAGATTGTGCCTATATATGACCTTGTAACGTCTGGCAGAATTTATCAGCTCATACACAAAGAATGTGATGAGTCAAATAAAATTTGTAAATGGTGAACAAATGTAAATTTTTGGGCTAATTATCTATTTTAAATGACAAAATCTGTCATTTTGGATCAGTAAATAAACATCATTATTCTTAACAAATAAAAATATGCAGGGTATGTTTTAGGATTTGTGTAATGTTTTGAATGAAAGTGAACTATATTCATGTTTTGAATGAAAGACAAATGTATTACAGTATTTTTGTTATATGAACAATCAGCCTATATAAGTCACATTACATAAATATAGTCCCTCCCAGGATTTGGGAGTTTTTTTTGCAAGAAAAACACAAGAATTGAAGCAACCAATGCCACAAAATCAATAATTTTAGGCTGCAAATATGAAAAATGTCTCTGCAACATCCTGCAGGGACTGATGTTTTACCTTAGACATAAATTCCAATAAAAATCTCAATCAAATCTCATCTCAAATGAAAATTGAGAAAATTAAATCCATTTTAGGTTATTGTTTTTGCTTCAGAAATTAAGAAAAGATGCTTGAGAAATCTTCATTATGTAAAAGTGTGACTAACTCCACTGGACTTTCCAATTTTACAGAAAAAGTTTTAGGTGAAGAGGAAGTCAGAGGAAGCCAGTGTATCTGCATTGTATAGCAAAAATACTCCCAGAGAAAGTATGTGAGTGAAACCAACTTGCTTTAATTGTAAAAATAGTTCTAAATAAAGCTGCCTGATGAATGAGCAACATCAAATTCACTGTCAAATCAGAAAGAAAACTGCTTTCAGCATGGGAAAGGTTTCAGAAAAGCAGAACTGCCAAACTCTGTAAAGACAGACAACGTCTTAAACACTTTAGTCTTAATGATTCAAAATAAAAACTGTGCTGAACAAAGAGTTTCTGATCTGAAACACAGCAAATGAAAGCAGCATACATGTCCAAACAAGATGGAAAGCAAATGTCCTTTAAAAAGCCAAAGTCTTGAATTTTACACTGACATCGTGTGGTTTGAATGCAGAATCGCACTGCAGCAAAATATCCAGGTGAAGAAAAAAAACTTGTCATGGATCAGCAGGCTACTTTTAGCTACTTGCCGCCGGTTGTTTTTTATTGCGAAGATTAAAGGTTTGATATATTACATGGAGGGTGGCGCGGTGGTGCAGTGGGTGGCGCTGTCACCTCACAGCAAGAAGGTCGCTGGTTCGAGCCTCGGCTGGGTCAGTTGGCATTTCTGTGTGTTTGTGTGGGTTTCCTCCGGGTGCTCTGGTTTCCCCCACAAGTCCAAAGACATGTGCTATAGGTGAATTGGGTTAGCTAAATTGGCCGTAGTGTATGTGTGTGAATGGGAGTGTATGGGTGTTTCCCAGTGATGGGTTGCAGCTGGAAGGGCATCCACTGTGTAAAACATATGCTGGATAAGTTGGCGGTTCATTCTGCTGTGGCGACACCAGAATAATAAAGGGACTAAGCCAAAAAGAAAATGAATGAATATTACATGGATTATATTTATATGCTTGCATTTAAATATTTTACTGTACCATATTTATATTCTACCAATTATAAAAACTGTGCTAGGATGATGAAACAGTGTGAGCACATGAGTTTTCATTTTTATGGTAACAGATAGACAGGACCCTCCGGGATTGTTGCTAACTTACTGCAAAAGTACAGGTATGTAATCTACAGAAGAACGTCTGTCAATTATACAATTTGATTAAAATATTAAATGTTTGTTTTAATTTAATTATCTTAATTTAAAATTAAATACAGAAGTTTAGACTTCAATTTAGACAGAGATTTCCGTTTCTTTTTAAATGGACAGGACATGGCAGACGAAATACACCATACAAGCTGTGCTGTCAATTTAAGGTGTTCTGGAATTCTACAATTCTGAAATTGTAGTAATTCAGCCACACTGTAGGGTTTCTGAGCATGAACTGCCTTTTTAAGATCATGCCACAGCATCTCAATTGGATTCAGGTCAGGACTTTGACTAGGCCACTCCAAAGTCTTCATTTTACTTTTCTTCAGCAATTCTGAAGTGTATTTGCTGGTGTGCTTTGGATCGTTGTCCTGCTACAGAACCCAAGTTCACTTCAGCTTGAGGCCACTAACAGATTGCCGGACATTCTCATTCATTCATTTTCTTCTCGGCTTAGTCCCTTTATTAATCAGGGGTCGCCACAGCGGAATGAACCGCCAACTTATCCAGCATATGTTTTACGCACCGGATGCCCTTCCAGCTGCAACCCATCACTGGGAAACACCCAAACACTCTCATTCACACACATACACTATGGACAATTTAGCTAAGCCAATTCACCTATAACGCATGTCTTTGGACTGTGGGGGAAACCACAGCACCCGGAGGAAACCCACGCCAACACGGGGAGAAAATGCAAACTCCACACAGAAATGCCAACTGACCCAGTCGAGGCTCGAACCAGCGACCTTCTTGCTGTGAGGCGACAGCGCTACCCACTGCACCACCGCGCCGCCCTGCCAGACATTCTCCTTTAGGATATTTTGGTACACAGCAGAATTCATGGTTCCATTTATCACAGCAAGTCTTCCAGGTCCTGAAGCAGCAAAACAGCCCCAGACCATCACACAACCACCAGCACATTTTACTGTTGGTATGATGTTCTTTTTCTGAAATGCAGTGTTACTTTTACACCGCACAAAATGGGACACAGACCTTCCACAGTGTTCAATGTTTGTCTTGTCAGTCCATGGAGTATTTTCCCAAAAAAACTGTGTGATCATCAAGATATTTTCTGGAAATTCTGTGACAAGCCTTTATGTTGTTTTTGCTCAGCAGTGGTTTTCCTCTTGGAACCATTTTTGCCCAGTCGCGTTCTTATGGTGGCGTCATGAACACTTACCTTAGCTGATGACTGCAGTTCTTGGATGTTGTTGTGGGGTCTTTTGTGACCTCTTGGATGAGTTATTGCTGTGCTCTTGGGGTAATTTTGGTCGGCCGGCCATTCCAGGTGAGGTTATCACTGTTCCATGTTTTTGCCATTTGTAGATTTGCAGACTTTTTCCAGACTGGAAGATCTCAATTAATTTCTTTTTCATTTGTTTTTGAATTTACTTGAATACAGCTTTTGAGGATCTTTTGGTCTACTTCACTTTGTCAGGCAGGTCTTATTTAAGTGATTTCTTGATTGCGAATAGGTGTGGCAGTAATCAGGCCTGGGTGTGGCTAGAGAAATTGAACTCAGGTGTGATAAACCGTAGTTAAAGTATGTTTTAACAGTGAGCAAACACTTTTTTACACAGGGCTATGTAGTTTTGGATATTTTTTTTGCCCTTAATAATAAAAAAACTTCATTTTAAAACTTCATGATGTATTTACTTGTGCTACTAATATTTAAATTGTTTTGAAAATCTGAAACATTAAAGTGTGACTAACATGCAAAAAATAAAAAAATAAAAATAAATACGAAATCCGTAAGGGGGCAAACACTTTTTCACACCACTATATACATATGTATACAGTGGTTCATTTAGTATATTTTTTATTCAAAATTAATGTTCATTTGCAGTTTTGGAAATCATTTGCTGGAGCTGTGTGTATATATACATTAAGTAAATTATGATATTTTGTACTATTTTTATTATTACTAGTTTTCTTGCTATACCTTTACAAAAAATAACCGTTGATTAATTTGTTTAATTGTAGTAAAACATGTTTAATTTTTGTGAAAGCAGTGATGTTGAGGTTTACAGACACTGTACACAAAAGCAGGAAGGCTCTTAAAACACAGTTTCCTGAAGACATTTCTCACATCCTCCAGATGTGCAGGCTGACCTCACATCATTATCCTCCTTCAGCTGTATTTGCAAACAACAGGGAAAAGATCTTGCTTGCAAACAACAAACCAGGTGTCATTTATAATGAGCTCTGACCAAGTACAATCTAATTATAACAAGCTGCAGTATGTCTGTATTAAAATGCTGTCCACATTACCATAATAATAATAATGCTGTTTACCATGTCATATTGCAAAGTAAGAAAGCGCTATCATTTGATATCACAACTACACCATATGGCCATAATACACTTTGGTAAATGCCATAATGAATTCAAATATGAAATCTCCACAATGTAAATAAACTATAAAAAAAGATCATGAATAAAGCTAAATACTATGCAATTTAGCCACAACTGTCATCAAAATAAATTCAAAAACTATAGAAAGATTATGGAAGTTATTAGGCTTTTTAGTAGTAACAAAATAGCATTTATTGCAACACATACAACATACTGTCAATTACAAACTCACCTTAAGTCCTTGTGCAACTTCATACTCAAACAACTTGCAAAACTTACAAAAATAAAAATACAAATTCCTGGTTTAAAATTGTTAATTAAAATCCTCAGTATATGTTATCATGTATGTGTCCACTCAAGTCCCTTTGGGAAACTGAGAAGAATGAACCACAGCTTTCCTCTGAATCCCGTTCACCCTGTTGCTCTCTGCTGCCCACTAATGTGACTAATGAGAATTGATGAGGGTGACTCAAAACACAGTTTGACCAAATAATTCAATTAATAATTTACGTAGGACATTTATTATTATGGTATTTTTTACATTTCCATATATAAAAAGGTTTCACAAAACCCTTTTAGATAAGCAGTATCAGAAATGCATGTCCTAATGCACAGATTGGCATCAATCTCTACATACAATAAACCAGAGCCAGTGTCACAAAGGCTGGAATGTATTCTGCTTTGGATGGGTTTTAACCTTCTTTTAATTGGTCAATAAAAATATGGACACGTACTGGAACATGACGACAGAAATGTTTATCCATTGCTGTTTATTAATATAGTTAAGGATGGTCAAAATAGGCAGGGTCAAAATAAATAAAACAAACCAGTGTCCAAGATAATCCCAAAAAGTAGTGAACAGGAAAAGGTCAAGGAAGGCAGTAATCATGTAAAAAGCAGTCCAAGGGCAAAAAAAAAGAAAAGAAACAGGAAACAAGGAAAACACTCAGATACAACCCGTGTACACTCAACAACTGGAAAATCTCCATAATAGACTGTGAGTGTTTGCTCGCCAAATGAATTTCTGCGTCTGACCACAAGATGCTACCTCAAGTGCAATCCTATCAGTGTAAGATTCACAATAAAATATTATTTGATTAAAGTAACATTTGTATACATGACAGAAATCAAAGGTTTTTGTTGTATTACTAATAAACTTATTAATAAACATCTCAGGGTCCGACCAGGAAGTTTAAAATTTAATCTAATCTTAAAATCTAATGAGGGAATAGGGCACGATTTCAGATACAGCATTTGCCAGGAGTGAGGTTTTTCTGTAAGGCTGGAAAATATGTATCAGGTGTGGGTGTAATGAGTGTAGGTGTTTCTGGGAAGTGTAGTCCAAGGAAATTGCAGAGGTGCAAGGTGGAGTGCTATCCAGAAGAGTTAGAGAAACAACAATAGTAAAATGGTACTCAATAATTAATTTTTGTTATTATTTATGTGTATTTGCACCCGATTCGAATGTTATCATTCGTTTGAATGGGCGTTATCAGTGGATATCAGCTGATAGATATGGGCCAGTAGGGGCCTTCTGCGCCTACTAGTAGGTTCAGAAGGCTGTAATCATCCATCCACATGGTTAATCAGCTATACTAATAGAGAAGACTCCAGATCCAGCTCTGTTTTTACATTACTGTGACGGTTGGGTTTAGGGTTGGGGTAGGGGTAGACGTTAATAAAATACAATTAATGGGAAATTTTACATTACTGTGACGGTTGGGTTTAGGGTTGGGGTAGGGGTAGATGTTAATAAAATACAATTAATGGGAAATTTTACATTACTGTGATGGTTGGGTTTAGGGTTGGGGTAGGGGTAGACGTTAATAAAATACAATTAATAGGAAATTTTACATTACTGTGATGTTTGGGTTTAGGGTTGGGGTAGGGGTAGACGTTAATAAAATACAATTAATGGGAAATAATATAATTTAATAAATAATCAGCATAGGCTCATTCTGCATTTTGTCTTTAAAACGAACGCTGCGTGGCGGTATACACGCTTACCTCCATATGAATGGATTTTGAGCTATTATCAGTTTCTCCAGTGGCTCACCGTGTACGTCGGCAGACTTGTGACGTGGTGCGGAATTGACAGTGATGACAGAGTTCGAGTCTGGCAAAGAACGGTTTCAGAAAGCAGGTAAGACAAAAGCCAAAAAAGTTAATTATTTGTTTTTATTGCTTTTTTAAAAACAGACGGTTGGGTTTAGGGAAGGAGGAGGGCAGGTTAATTGGTGCTTTTGGAAAAATAATGACCGTTGGGTTTAGGGAAGGAGGAGGGCAGGTCAATCGGAGCGGCCTCTGCTGATTTACACGAGAACAGCAGATTAACCATGTGCATGGTTGATAACAGCCTTCTGAGCCTACCAGTAGGCTCAGTAGGCCCCTTCTGGCCCATATCTATCAGCTGATAAACCACTGATAACGCCCATTCAATCGACTGATAACATTCGAATCGGCTGGTATTTGTCACTCCTGTTACCAAACTTTTAGGCACACAACTTTATTACAAATTCAGATAGCATAATAATACCATCATGTGATTGTATTTGATAACAAGATGATGTGTATGTATGATAAATACAAAATTTTTTGAGTCTGATTTTGTGCTGGTACCTTGGCAGATTTAGTCATGGATAGACCTAAATAAGCTTAACACCAAAAGGCTCTTGCACTAGGAGGATTATCGCGCATGATTATTGTTGACGTTAAGGCTGGACACAAACCACAAGATAATCGAAAACATCTAAAACAATGCTGGTGATAATCATGTGAGGCTCAAAACTGCAAGAAGTTAATGGTCCTTCCTTAATGAGTCATTCATTGAAATTCATGCAACTCAAAATTCAAACTGTTCATTTAAAACAGCTGATTTGCTTAGAAACCAAGCAAGTTATCGTCCTTGTGAATGGATCATTGATTCAGCTTATTTGTTAAAAAAAACAAAACAAAACAATGCAGTGTCCCTCTGATATATGCACTGCTTTCTGCTTTGGCTTTGTTTGGAACTTTTTTAGATTGTGAAACAGGCCAAACCCAGAGAACATTGAACAGAGAACAAATGTGTGGTAATTCTCCTAAAAATAAATTTAATTGCAATCATGCTGATAAAAAGGAAGAAACTGTACTCTTGTTTGTGTGATTCTTAACAATTCAACATAAATATAAACATAACAACTCATAAAAGGCCTTTTTTATTGTATGAGAGTTAGCCTACTCAGCGATAACTTTTCATTTAGTAAACTGCCCTTACAGAAATTAACCACCGTTTTAAAGCAAATCAAACCCAAAACCATGGTTATTGTGAATAAAACATGGTAAATGTAACTTTGTGACCGTAAATATATACAATAAATTATATATAAAGTATATATTATTCATATCAATTATTATTATTGTCAGTATTACTCAATTTGGCCATTGAGTCATTTAACTGATTTGTTCAAAACTGGTTTGTTTTTCAATGGTGAAACAGAAGTATAGAAAATCACTAACAATATATTTGTGTCTAAAATGTAAGTAACTTAATTTTAACTTGATGTTTATCAAACAGTTGAATCACAGTTTGTGGGAAATTGCTTCTTGAACTTAATGTCACATCAATGATGTTATAAGCTTGATACAACAGTATAATACACATTGATTATAAACACAAAATTATGCATGCAAAATTGGTTGTAATTGAATAACAGGTAGCTTAAAAAGAAACAATGATAATCAAGAATCAATGAACTTAGCGGATTCTTACCTGTGAAACTCTTCCTGGCCGTCAAGTTTATAGTTCCATCCTATATAAGCATCTCCCTCTACTGCTATCTTCTTCTCCATTTGACTGCCAGTCTTCTGAGGCAACTGAATCAAGTCACCGTCCTCCTTGAGCTCCTCAGTGTCCTTCATCAGTGTGTGAAGGAGAAGGAGTTCTTTAAGTCTCTTCTTGGGCAACACTGGCTGGACCGTTGACTCTTGGCTCAAACATAGTTCTGATGAAGCTCCTAGACATGCATTCGATGCATCAACATGAGGTTTGGAGTTCACTTCCAGCTTCTTATTTTCATCTTCCAGCTTTTTTGAGTGTCCATCCACACTTGGTGGAGGTGGAAGGTCTCGATTCTGGATATGAGCCGTCTTGTCTTCAGTAATGGGGTTTTCCAGGACCTCCAGACCCTTTCCAGAAAGCACACTGAGGAGAGGAGATTCAACCACATGGTCCGGTCTCAAGCTTTGACTCCGAGTGAAGTTGGCCTTGTCTTTGGACTTGCTCTTCTTTGCGTTTTTGTCCTTCTTCGAATGGCGCGGCATGGTGCCCATGTGGGTGTACATTTCACTGGAGGTGGCGTAGCTCGGGCTGCGTAGATGGATGCCCATGTCGTCGGTGGACACTTCTTTGACTGATTCGGCATCTTTCTGTGGATCTGATTTCCGCCGGAGGTTGGTGAGGCTACCAAACCACTTGAAGCCTAAGAAAGGAGAAAACATTTTGTGCATGTTGAAACACAGATTTGATTTTATGAAGCATTCTGTGGTGAAGAAAGGAGAGATTGCTGCGTCCGCTGTACACCCTGTCATTCCAAGAGTTCCTTTAATGTGAGAACGAAACATGCAGGCTCTTATGTAAGCATACAAGCCCTGACCTTGTCTGTGGGAAAACTTCATTGGTCCCTTTAGTCTCTAAAACAACCATATGAGCAAGTCGGCTTCTCATAAACGAAGCCAGAATATTTCCTTCTGATTAAAATGATAGCATGGTTGCAGAGCAGTGATGATGAACGGGGGAGAAAATTAAGACTCTGTGAAAACAGGAAGGCGATTCTTAAAATAAAGCTTTATCTCAACTGTTTTCTTTAGCACTGTTAGAACTTATGTTCATTTATCTTAACAATTATAGCTCACAGAGGACCATCAATGTTTAGCCCCATTCTGGTTTTGTTTTTTTGTGTTGTTCAGCTGAGTTTTTTCAGACATCGGACAGACTGAATAACATATAGGGGCGGCACTGTGGCTCAGTGGTTAGCACTGTCACCTCACAGCAAGAAGTTCTCTGGTTTGAGTCCCAGCTGGGCCAGTTGGCATTTCTGTGTGGAGTTTGCATGTTCTCTCCGTGTTGGCGTGGGTTTCCTCCGGGTGCTCCGGTTTACCCCACAGTACAAACACATGCACTATAAGTAAATTGGATGATGGCCTTAGTGAATGAGTGTGTGTGAAATGGGTGTATGTTTCCCAGTACTGGGTTGTGGCTGGAAGGGCATCCGCTGCGTAAAACATATGCCAGAATAGTTGGTGGTTCATTCCGCTGTGGCGACCCCTGATAAATAAGGGACCAAGCTGAAGGAAAAAGAATGAATGAATAAAATATTGGACTATCAATATTGATGTAGTTCTTGTGTATATCTTGACACTGTGGCAAAGAAACATGTAATGTAAAGGAAGAAATAGGATGTGAATATATGGATGTTATATGTTGCAGTCACATATTAGTAAAAAATCTTGTTAGAAAAAGATCTGGGATATGGGTTTACACCCACACTGTATAAAATTATAGGTTTTGACCCAAATGTGGGCAAATCAGCCCACCTAGTTTTTAACCCTTGTGTGCTGTTGGGGATGTTTTTATAATTTGTCTTAATTTGGCCACAACTTTATCTGTGTTTCAGCAAATGTAATGACCTTTGGTGATTTTGACCTTTTGGTGACATATTTTGGAAAAATGCTTTGAAAGTTTTTACAAATTTAACAATATTTTACTACTCTTTTGTTATGTTAGTGGCTGTTTTTGCCCCATTGACTTCCATTATAATTAAATTTAAATAATTAACAAATTTGTTTTGTAAGGTTTGGGTCAAGTTGTCAACTACAATTTATTAATCACAATTTCTATCAATCTAATCACAGCTTTAATATTTTTGTATGTTTAGTATATTTGCTATTACTGTTTTATAAATTATAAATCTTGCTGATATATTTGATATTTTTACTGTAAAAGCTGAACTATTTAATGGAGTTGTGACAACTTGCTCTATAAAATACAGTCATTTAAATATTAAAATAAAATAGATTTCAGGTTTTATCCCTTAAACTAAAAACCTTCCGTTTTTGAAAGGCTGATTTGAAAAGCCTTCTATGGAAAAACGCACACATTTTTTTTCATGACAGTATTGCACCCTGTCTCACTTCCCTGTTCTCCATATACAGGTATCCTATATACTTTGCCCTTTTTTGACCTCATAACACTGAAACTAATCTGACATAAACAACCTTTATTTTCATCACAAGTTTGTTTTCTCCTGGTCGATGTTCAATTCAGCTTATATTGATCTTGTCTGCAGTACATTCATTTGCTTTGTGCAGCTGAATCCCAAATGTCATTATGGTATTCCCACACTGTCTTCATTCAGCGTGATTCTGGCTTGGGCTTTACTTCCAGGCATGTGGAGCAAAACAACAAAAAGCCTCTTAAAAACTTATCTCTGTTCTTTGCACCAGTGCCTTCAAATACACAAACCTTCATAAGAGAGGAACATTAGCCTTTAAAGCCATTATAAAAATCAATAAAGTCAAAAGCACTGGATGATAGCGGATGTATTATGTTTCGTTTGATAATAAATAAAATGCATCCTTAGAATGTGTCTATGAGGTTTGATTTTGAAATACCCCACAAATCATTTATTATAGCTTGTCAAAATTGCCTTTATTTGGTTTGAGTAAAAACACATCGTATTTGTATCTGTCAATTTAATTGCAAGTGAGCTGTTGCTTTCCAGAAGAAGGCAGAACCTTTTCACACGATTCTGACAGAAACAACAAAACAAGCTAAGTTTTTGTGTGCGAATGTTGAGGTGTTTTTGTGTGAGAAAAGGTTAATGCGAACAATCATAGATGGAAACACATTTGCCAAATAACCTCTGCTTTAGCGAATATTACACCCATGTGACCCCATTACGCTTTCCTTGTTTACTGTTGGTTGCTAGGTTGCTGGTTGTTGGTTGCATACTACTGTTACCACTCTAAAGTCACCGTTGACTTGCATCTTTTGAATGGTTTTCTAATGGGCACAAGCATGTTGAAAAAAGTCAACTCTGCGCGGGAAAAGCATGATACATCAGTCACATCTTTTTCATTTTCCAATCAAATGAAAACAGAGGCGGAAACATGTAACATATAGTTTTAAATGGGGAAAAGTGTAGTGGTCAATATGGTGAATGAAGCCCCGCCTACTAGTACAGGAGCCAATCCTCGATCGCTATAGACTGGCCAGATAAAGCTTGAAATCTGTACCTTTAAAAGAATCAAACTACACTTGAAAACACATTTTTTAGGGTTTTGTAATCTGTATGAAACAAATGCGAGGTACAGTCCGTTCTGTCAAACGCACATTACATGACAGCAAGTACTCAAATGCCCACAAACTTTGGTCGCAAGCATTATCCAGAGGATGATAATGTGTAGAATGGCCATAAATGAGGTTTGTGTCGTGATCTTATTCCTTCCGAGTGCGTATGCGCATTAGCTTGGGCAACCTGAAAAAATTCTGATTGTGTTTGATTCGAATGTTTAGAAACAAAACTTATGAGACAGTTGTTTAGTTTTTTTGGTGATTCCAAATGTGTAATGTAATTGTAAGCTGCCTGAGAGGCGTTTCAAAGATGGCCGCTGAGGGGAATGACTTGCCTCAAAGGGACTTTGATATTAAGGACAAGGGAGCCTGATTCCCATTAATCTCTATTGATTGATTGTATCATAAATACATTCATCACCAATAAACTCTAAGTGCTCACACTCCAAATAATGAAGAAAATCATATCTGGAACTGTTTTCTTGCTGCAGCTCATTGATACCCTGTAAGTTACGAATAAACTTGTTCATTTATTTGATCCTCTCCGGATCCACCCTCTCTGTGTATGTGCTTGGCTTCTCGAGTTACACTTCACTGTTGGAGACAGAATGTTATGAAATGCATATTATCAGCTTTTCAGACACACAAAAGATGTTATTGTTATGTTATTAAGATATTATTATAAAACAGTCGTTTTTTTTCTGTTGTGATTTCCATTGGTTTACATTGTGCTCTCCTGCATTTGTCCACATACATGGCCGACCTCAACTCGCCGTGACATAGATTCCCAAGCTCTGTTGTTCACTATTTGAATTATCTGGAGGTGTATGGTTCACAAATCGTGAATATCACAATATTTTTAAATATTACAATTATAACAAGTTCAACAGCAACGCTTGCAATGGACCTTTTCACATTTCCACGTGTCTCAGTAGCGGAAGTCATCATAGTTGGGTAAACTTAGAGAGCAGTGAATGGGCAGCCTGATCTCAAGAGGAAACGTAACTATTTCACATCTTGTCAGTTTAGTGGCTAATTCGTATGAATTTGTATGATTTCAGTCGTATGAAAACCGTCTTTGGGGGATAAGCAAATCATACTAAATTGTATGAATGAGATCGTACGATTTCATAGGAATTCGCTGCTAAATCAAAAAGTTACGAATTACCGTGAGATAGCCTTGGAATGGGAGAGTACAACAATGTTTTTTTTACAATCCTATTTGCTGAAATAACGGCAGCCGGAAGAGATTTATTGTCCTGCTCATAGACACTGCATTTCAAACGCCTCACACAAGCGGTATTTAGTTTTTTGTAATTTGATGCAAAGATGATATAATACATACATAAACACATATAAATGTTCATACGTTTTTGTTTTCTTTTTAAATCAAACAATTAAAAAACTTTAAAGGATTTAAGATGGCGATAACTGTTAAACGTGTTTTGTGAAAATGGTCCATACGCAGCTGATTCAGTCAGTGCCTAGCGATATAAAGCGCACCACACTTATTTTTGTCGTGTCAACAAAAAAAGCCTCTCATTCTCAGAACAGAAAAACTCGTTCGTTGTGATCGGCCCCTTACACAGCCAATTTAAGGCTGCCCAAAAGCAGGTCTATGTCTGTTTAGAATTCCGTGTAAAGATGCTGTGGTGCTTTGAACGATTTGTGTAAATAAATACACATTTTTGTAAACACATTTTGAAAAATTATCGCACTTCATGTTTTGGTTTCTGTACCGCCTTTGCTGTGTACAGATGCCTAATTTGCTTTTTTTTGCTTTTTTCTTTTGTTAGTAAACTTTGAAAATATCTGCTTCACATTAGGCTGGAAACCCAGTTAGTGAGTATTTTCAAGATTTAACTACATCCATAGCTCTGGTTTCTGAGAATGGAATCCGTATTTTTAGCTGGTGAAGCAGTTTAGTGTAAAATATATTTTGTTTTGACATTTACAACACTTCACTGACATTCTTCACACATTTCCTTTAATAACACAATTTAACCTTAATGTTGCTTGGAATATCAGGATGTACATCCAACAACAGAACATTTGTCATGTTTTTTTTTGTTTTGCTTTTTGCTACAGACATTGTAAATCTCCAGTTGTGAGTAAAGAGAATTATTAAACTGCAGCATTGGCACTGTGGGTGGAAGAGTGCAGATTAAGGGACGGCAATATTACAGTAACCTCACATTCCTATGTCACTAAGTGAGCAAAATCTGAACAGCATGTTTTTCCCCATTCTTGCAGAAAAAGGCGTACAAAAACACAGCTACTCGGTTGTCCTTTATCACAATTTCTGTGTTAGAAGATTCATCTGAGACCCGGTTATAGCACTTAAACACGTAAAAAAATCTAATTTTTATGATATGTCCCCTTTAAGACATTTTGATCTTTAATAGTCTTAACAAACCAGAGATTTGAATCATATACCACAATCATATACGCCTCATGGTAAAGTGATCCATAAGAATGATTTCACCACACTATGGCGGAAGTAGTCCTCAATCAAACATACTCACTCAGTTTGCGCTTGATCATGGTTTTGCCTCTTGTGTGTCCAGCAGGATGCAGATGGTGGTTTTCTGGGACGGGCAGCAGCAGATCTGACTTGTGTCTCTTGTATTTGTGTGTTGAGACAGAAGTGTGCACTTCCGCTGCTCTGGGTTGATGCTCAGTGTAAGGCAGCAGTGAAAGAGAAGAGAAGGGCTTCCTGTGGTTGATGCAGGGCGGATGCACGCAATCTGTACTGTAATGCTGCTTTAGTCAGGAACACTTGATGTTGACATTCGAGAGAGCGATTATTGGGTTACTCTGTCAAAGGTGACGTTGAGTATCAGCATCAGCATATTGGACTTTTTAAGACTGAATTATGTTGTGCTGACAAAATGTGCATCACCTTTCATTTTACATTTCATATTATTCTGTACTATGATATTAATAGACCTTGTTATTCAATCAGGTAGTTTGTGTGAGTGGGTCTTAAAAGTAATTTTAATGTTTAATGTTTAAAACTTAACTTACACTCCGCATAAACACTGCATTATTTATTATTTAATATTTGCACAATTAAAATTGCACATATTCATTGCGCTACATTGCACTAATTCATCTTGAATTGTACATATCCACTGTACATATACATTTGTAATTATGTTCATATCTATCTGCATACCTCTGATTATTAATAGCAACCTGTACATATATTCATCTATTGTAAATCTCTGTTCATAGTTAATACAACCTGTATATAATGTTCATAGTAGATGTAAATATCACTATAGTTTTTCTATAATTGCACTTTATAACTTATACCTATATCCTGCACTTGCTGCTATTGCACTCCTGGTTAGACCTAAACTGCATTTCGTTGATTTACTTGTACATGTGTAATGACAAGTTGAATCTAATCTAATCTAATCTAATCTAATCTAATCTAATCTAATCTAACATTGTAATATTTCAGTTAGCTGACATGAAAATATTCCCCATGTTAAATGTCATTCAATTTTATTCAAACTACACAGACACACACACACACACACACACACACACACACACACACACACACACACACATATATACAGTATTATCTCAATACTAATTTCAACATAAAATTATTTACTAATTTTATTTATACTTGATTAATTATATTACATAATTATTCCCCAACTTTATTAATTCATTACTTATCAAATGATCAAATACTGATCATCTGCAATTAAGAAATTACATAATTTTGTCTTTATTACATCGTTACTTAGTTCATTTATTTAAATCAGGTAACTAAAATATAAAAAATACACAGACATATACTGTAAATAATATATGTATTGAAAACAAATACAACTAAATCACAAAATCAGGCTAAAATGAAAATGTATAACATAAAAATAAAGACATTAACACAAAGGACAAAAAATGCTAACACAAAGGACAAAAAATAAACTTGACTTGACAAAAAGTATCTCAATTATACATTTTACTATAGCTATAATATTACAGAACTTATATTTATATTTGCACATATACATTGAAAAATAAAGTTAACCTAAATGTAAGAAAATGGTCTGTGTGGTGAGAGCAGTGAAATACACCTTGATGTCCACAATTAACTTAAAGCCTATAAGAAGTGACACATCTTCACACATGACAACACATCAGATACATTTGCAGAAGAAGCTTAAAAATGTGTTGCATCTCACTTCCTTTCTTGTAATCTGCCTTGGTCTGTACTTCCTGTATGAATGTGAGCTACATGTGTGTGAGAGGGTGTGTGTTTCTGATACCCAGAAAGTGAGAAGTTTAATATAGGGTGTTGCAATCTGCGTCAGTCTGGGTTGTTATTTATAGGACAAAATGAAGCTAAAGTCAATGAAACACACATCAAGTATAATGCATTTTCATATAGTTGTCTTGTATTTGTTTTAAACCAGAGACATAATATACCGAATGTCGCATTTGATTCATTGAAGTTCTTGATTGCATACAGTAATGCCGCAGTGTGCATATTATCCTTTAAAAAAATGGAAGCAAAATTATAATTGCAATTGAAATATGTGCCTCAATATCAGTGTTGTTTTCAAATTTTATTTTGTCTTTTTCATTATAGTTTTTGTGATCGTTTTGGCTGTGCTAATCCAAACAAACAACAATTTTTGGGGAAAATGTGTATTTTTATTGAGCTTTTTATTATTTATTTTTAATACATTCATTTTACAAAATGTAATAAATCCTTTTAGGGCCTTCAGTGTAGAAATGTGCCCATTGAAATCCATTAGAACGACACTTTACAACACACACACACACACACACACACACACACACACACA